>JAJHSJ010001653.1:0-61626 GCA_021015155.1 Magnolia officinalis | reverse complement strand
GCCTTCCTGATGAATGGTCAGGATCTTGCACATCCGGGTTAAGCCCACCAGAAGTCCAGAAGAGAATCGCTTGGGAGATCAACTGTACAGTTGGACCCATCATCTTACAATCCAAACCACTAATTTGGTGGGACCCATACTATTATCTTTTTAGGTGATTGGACGAACAGGATTTTCTGTAGGGGAAATCCTGTGTCCATGGCCGATGTACCATAGCAATGTTGGCGAGAGCAAAATAAAATTTTTGAGGGCCCCAACAAACCTAGCATGGCCCTTTGACAGCCCTACGGATAAGAGAGCAGTAGATGAACCATCTATATTACATGATAGCAGGCCACATCTATGGAGTTATCACCTGTGCGAATGCATAACATAACATCAAGTTGTCATTTTGTACCAGTAGGCCATAGCGTAATACTCACGACCATTGGTCTGTTGGCCTACGCAGGTGGGCCATTCGCTCATAACCTTCATAGCCTAAGTTTTCAACTGTAGGAGTTTAATCCACATTGTTTTCATGTGGTGTGGTCCACTTGAGCTTTCTACATACTTCAATTTTGGGCGCATTCCATAAAATGAGCTTGCAAAACAGATGGACAACATGAATATATAAAATAAAACACATACATCGGAGGCCTATAGAGTCCGTCATGTTTGGGTTATGGCAATCCGCTTCTAGTGGTAAACCTCTTACATTCTTTAGCCACAAGCTTTGCGATAATTTATAACATTTGAAGCCAGCACCATGTTGCTGCTAAGATGGTCTTTAAATAAATATCATGCTTCCTCTTTGAAAGTTCTTCTACTTTAATGTTTTATCTGTCTTCATTCGACGACAAACATCCAATGACCGAGATGTCGATGCTATCTTGCAACCATTTTCTTCACTAGGTTCAGGAATTCCAACTTGTTTCAGTGAAAATGCCTTCCACATAGTTCTGCCTGTTCATTAATGCTTCATGTAACGCTGATGACTACTTGCTTACTTCATTGTCGTCCTCTTTGAAGTCCAGTTCAACTTTCTTCGCAATATCAGTTTGTAGTCTATTCAAGTTAAAATCTTTAGACATAGTCACTCAGATAATACTTTGAAAAAGCTTGACATCCTTGAGACGATTGTTAATGTTCATCATGATGGTTGTCTTTCATACTCCGCCCATCCCATAGACACCTATCATTCCTATCTTTGCATCCTTATCCATACCAAAATCTGCTCTGAAATTATTTCAGCCGATGGTTTAGCTTGTAAAGTTGGCGTGAGTAAAGTATGTGCGGTCGGCGGTGGCTGATCAACGGCAACCACATCCTTAGAAAAAGCCCTTCTCTTAAGATTTTTTACTTTGGAAGTCGTCTCTAAAGCTTTCTTGCTTAGTTTTCGACGATCATAATAATTGGGTAGGCATCCTTTGAGACATCTCCTAGCTTCTTTGAATTCTTTTTCGATGTCACTCTCACTTCATTTAACATCATTCACGTCTTTCATCAACCAACCGTTCACTTTAGCCTTGGGATCCTTCTGCTGCAACTTAGCCCTCTCAACTCTTTAGTCACATCGCTTGCTTCACTAGTTAGTTCATCACTCTCCTTTCTCAAAATCTCCACGTTTCTTTTCAAATTCTTCACATAACTTATTTGTCGAGCGAGAGGATCCCACAATAACTTCACGACATCAAGAACAGCCATAAAATAGTCCATAGTCACTGAAAGAGACAATGGGAGCAGACATATCAGACCTTGAAAGTTCAACCATGAATAGATGAGAAAAAAGAAGAAAGGATTCCAATTAGAAGAAAATAAAAAAGATAAAATAAATGAGTTTGATTATAAGCTGGTTTGTAGCAATTGATATAGTAAGTCATCAAATAGAATCATTTCATTTCTTACTATATGTTCTTAGGCTCCGTTTATTGTAATATATCAAAATAAAACATTTTCATTTCATATAGCAATCTGATAAGTCGGGATGTGGGTCTGTCGCTTGTGGTTCTGAATGGCGGGATTGTTGGTAGCAGGGGAGCATTGTGATGCTCTGTTTGGCTTGCTGTGCATAAGGAGAAATCTACGAACTAAAGTAGGTTTGATGGACTATGGTTGTTATGGGCCGCCCATTCGAGTGTGACCTCCATACCACTTTTATACAGGATAACTAACCATTTGCTTTAAAAGCTTGAACAGATAGAGCATGACGAATCAATCCTTTTATCTCATAGCCCAAGCCCCACATCCCATGGGTTATGTTATCGGCAGAACCCCATCATGAGCTTCACATCACATGAGTTCCACCTCACATGAGCCACCCGCCTCACACAAGTGGGGCCCGCCTCACATGGGCTGCCCACAAGGATGTGCCCCTACATCTCACTAGCCACCCCATTCAAGCCCAATATGATAATGCCCCTACATTACCTGGTAGTTGCTGTGATGATCTACTTGTTCATACCCTTTTGTGGATGGTTGTTATATGGCTGGTGGCTGTTGTTTGTTGCATGGCCACCATTTTGTGGAAGGCTGATGTTTGCTGTGTTGTTGGGCTGTCGGGTCGTTGGGTGTTTGTTGGTTTTATCATTGGTGGCTGCTGCGTGATGCAGTTTTCTAGGACTGGTGGGCATGATGTTTTGGGGATGTCAGCCGTGTAGCAGTGGGTGTAGCCATGCAGTGCAACGCGCCTTTTTCAGAGTTCGGGGTTTGTTTCAGTTGCTATGTTGCTTGGGATGTTGAGGGACCATGTTTCGTGTGGAATTTTGATGGTTGTGGAGTTCCTCAAAAAAAAAAAATTCCATAATTTAATATATGTTTTATCCCTACAAAAATAATCTTTAATATATAAGTAAGATTAAATAAAATGAGTTGAACTCATTTTAAGTGGCACCTAAACAAGCTTATAGGCCCTTAATGTTAATTATAAAAAACTAATCTTAAAAAATTTGGTTTTTTTTTTTTTTTTTTTTTTCAATTTTTAATTTTAATTTTATTATTATTATTATTATTATTATTATATATTATATAGATAGATATATATATATATATATATATAATATATATATTATATATATATATATTTGTGAAATAACCAAACCAATAACATGTGTAGAATATTGTCCAACGTTTACCAAGGAGACAGTCTTCACAGTGCACTAGCATGGATACAATCTCCACTTTTGCATGCCATGGTTAAAAACTTAAAACAGTTAGGATTATCAAACATAATGATTCTCCGTAGGTATGGAGGGAAAGGTGGGGCTTAAAAGATGAACAGCCTAGATCTATGATTTTATATGTTTTTCATGAACTTTGGAAGGTATTCATTTTGTTGGCATTGATTGATTTATATTTATTTATTTACTTATTTGAGGAAGGTAAGAGCACAACACCTTTAACCCCTGGGTTTCAACAGTGAAGTCGTGTTCGAGTACCCATGTGATGTGTGCAGGTGGAAAGTTGAGAAGTGTTATCCACACCATTCATTCATTTTTATGTATCATTTCAAGAAATAATCCTAAAACTGAGGAAGATCCATGACACAGGTGGACCACACAATGTTTACTGATGCTTGTAATCCATGCTGCAACATGTAACTGGCCATGTCAATTGCATTTTGAAATCAATGTGGATGTATGGGTTACCTTGAAATGTCTTTGCCACCATGAAAATGCTTGAGTGTATGTTTGGGTATGTGCATGAATAGGAAATACATGGATCCAAGTATTTAAGCATGACCTTGATATGAGTAATGTTCTATTACTTAACCTATTTTAGGACATTCTTCCAGGAAATGCTTCCGCGACCAAAGGATCGATACGTCCGCCTCCCTCATGGCGGCCGGGTCGATAGGGACCAAATTCTTGAGGAACAACAAGGCCCGCAAGGGGCGAGTGGCTCCCAAAACACGGGTAGCACAACCCAGGAGGTGGCCCCAAATGCTCCTCCACCACCAGCCGCGGCACCCGTGCCCCCTCTTAACGGCTCAAAGCAGGCAGAAGAGCTACGCTGACACAAGGCGAAAGGACTTGGAGTTTGAAGCCGGGGGACCATGTTTTCTCAAAACCCCCCCAATGAAGGGCGTTTTGCGCTCGGCAAGAAGGGAAAGCTCAAGCCCCGATTTATTGGGCCTTTCCAGATTTGGGACCGTGTTGGTGCGTTTTGCCTATCGCTTGGCCTTACCCACGCCTCTCGCCGGAGTGCATAACGTCTTTCATATATCCATGTTGGAAAGTACGTCCCAGATCCTTCGCATTCATCAGGTGGGAACATGTGGAACTCAAGGAAAATGCCACATACGTTCTTCGACCCACTCGAATATTGGATAAGAAGGAGCAGGTTCTGCGCAACAAGGTTATCCCCCATTGGTCAAGGTACTATGGACCCATCACGATGGAAGAAGAAGCCACTGGGAGATGAAGCAGAAGTCCGCAAACATTACCCAAGCCTGCTTCAGCAATACGAACAAGTACAATTTCGAGGACAAATTTATTTATAAGGGGGGTAGATGTGTAACGTCCCGTCCAACCAGCACAGTGTCCTGGGGCGTCCACGTAGGATTGTGCGCAGGACCGTTCGCTTAAGCCACTCGTGGTGGGATACCATAGATAAAATCATCCAAGATTAATCCAATTTAGTAGACCAGACTGGCCATGATAGGGCTTAGTGTGGGCCACCAAGCCAGATGGCTGTTTACACTTATGGGACGTCTCGTGCAGGCCGTACAGTGACCGAGGATGGTCGGAAAAATTTAAAACTTGGTGTGGCCGTTGGTCTCACTGGGCTTGAAGGCCATCGCGGACTGCAGCCCCTGCAGACGCCCAGAAGTGGGATCTGGCATAGACCCAATGCACCCCACCTATGCCAGAATTGAGATCTTACACTTGTCAATGAAATTGAAATGTGAGACACATTCCAGTCGTCGTATTTCTTCCGAATTTACGGTGATGGTTTGATATATTTTTCAACGCCCGGTCATCAAATCTGGGGCCCGATTGTGGCACGATGAACGTTGATCGCAAATTGGACCCGTGCGATCAAACCCTATATCCGATCGCTCCCAAATTTTGTATGGCCCTTCATCGGGCCATGGATCACCTACCCTATAAATTTCATGGCCATAGGGCCACCAGAAATGCCCCATCAATTAGAATGGGCCACCTAGGGCCACTTAAAGGTCGGAAATGCCTTCTCAGATCATATATCCGTTCATCCGTTCGTCCTCAATTTTTACATGGACCCTAGTCGGGTCATAAGATAACTACACGCCGAATTTGGTAGCCTGAGGGGTGTTAGGGCCATCTCAACACCAATAGGAGTCCCATAGGTCTATTTTGAAAAAACTTGGAGACATGGGGCCAAGAGGCCCAACTCTAGGGAAATAAGCCCTAGCCCCTTTCACAAACCCCCTTTCACTCTCTCAACACAACACCCTCTCTCCCTCCTAACTCGCCCTTCAACTTCCAACAACTCATTCCTCTTCTCCTTAATTTCCTTCAAATCTTCAACAACCAATCTCTCCCTCATAACCCTCACCACCTTACAACAACAAAGCTCTCCTTTTCGTGGCTTCCACCCTTCTCCAACAACCAAGGAGAGTGAAGAAAGAAGAAAGAGAAGGCAAAGAGGTGTGGTGGACCCTAAATCGAGTTGGGGCCCAAGAGAATCGACCCTTCAACACCCTATCCCTTCCCAAAAGGGAAAACTCTCCACCGGCACCCCAAAAAATCGTCCATGGGCCATTTAGGTAAGATCCCTCACTCTTTTTCCCTTGAAATCCTTGTATTGAAGAAGAAATGGTATGGATTTCTCTCATGCTTGAGTTGTTTTAGGGATTCCGGCCGGCCAACCTCCAAAACCCTCACCTCTAGGTCGTTTCCAAACCTCCAACGAATCCGAAGGTGCGGACTATTGTTCTTAGGTGGCCTAGCACCAATTTTAATACGATTTTAGTGATTTTGATTGCTCGGATGTTATATTTGTATGTCTAGAGAGACCCTAGGAATTATGGCTTGATGGGATTGTATGGATATGCTTGCTTGATTCTCTCATGATTCGGATCTCGTGCTTACATGGTTTTGTGAATGGATGATTTCATGCTCATGCATTTTTGATTTCTTGGATGATTACATGCTCATGCATTTATGACTTCTCCATGCTTGTTGCTTCATAATATGTATGATCTCATTACTTTTGTGCAAGTGATTTCTCAAGATTGAGGAAGTGCATTACCTTCCTCACAAACCCACACAACTCACACGTAATAAATTTCATGATTGCTTGCTATAAATAGTTGATTCATATGACTGAGATGTATGAGGTATGATGTTGATATGTTAATTGATAAGCTTGTGTAGATGACTGGTTATGGATCACCCTCACACCTGTGGGTTGGTCAGGAACATGATAAGTGACGGTAGTCCCATCGGTAGGACTATGCTAGGGTTAGACCCGTGGGTTGGGGCGGGTGTGATCGGGTGGCTGTAGTTCGACTACATGGGTCTCTTGTGCCCGAGGTCACTCGTCTCACGCTCGCTTGACTCGTGCGGTCTAGCCTACTATCTGACTAACCCTGTTTGTTAACCATGTGTGCTCACCTATGTATGGAACCTGAACCACCCTGCAACCGTTGTAGCCCATCGAAAATTCACTTAAAGTGAGTCCACAGTCTCGTGAGCCGGGCATGGTGGAATGGGACACTGTGTCCGAGCTGTCGGCCTACGCTGGGGTACCGCGCCTCCCCGTAGTGACCGCGAGCGATCCCTTTCCTATCGGCACTCCTCATGTGCTTGGAGTCGGGAATGAGGACCTCGACGGGATCACGGACCGCGAGGACTCGGCCTCACGCGTTGATGGGGCCTTGGCCTCGCAAATCAGCTTAGGGCATTGATATGTAGGATGAATCAGAATCTCTAACCTGCTGGATGAATGAACTTAACTAATAACTCGGCTAACACAATCGCATTGCATCGCACTAGTTAGGGTGGCAACTCGAAAGTCGAGGTCGCACTGAGGGAGTGTTGACATACGCGATCGTAGATGTAGTCGCTTGAGGGAGTGTTGTGGCGAGGGCATGCATCATATCATCGCATTGCATGCACATTTAATAAGAGCTATAGGTGTTGTTGATTAACTGCTTTTCATTAAATTCCTATTAAAATTGATGCCTGTTACAACTTAAGATTAATAGTTCACACTGAGTTGATCACTCACTCCCACTCTGGGACGGTATTTTAAAACACCAACCAGATTCTCTTATAGATGCAGGGGATGCAGAGCAGCTGGAGCGTAGCGATGCTACCCTCGACGTGGAGGAAGAGCTATCATATTTTCAGCTGATGGACGGCTCTCAGTCAGCTGGAGAGGCGGGATCGGACCACAGAGCTGTGGGCTCAGTCCCATTCTTTTTGGACACCTTATTCTTTTACGGTTTTGTCGGGTGGCGCCATGTGCCTTCTATTCTTTTGGACGTGTATATAGATATTTATGTTGTCTTCTTCCATTTCAGTAGACTTGTGGTTGTGTTTCATGTTCCAGGTTGTTCCAAATTGCGCAATTAATTTGATTAATCATAAAACCATAAAACACATGATTAGTGACCTCGGAAACTCGGGAATTGAGTATATACACAACCCCCAATTTTCAGGGTGTTACAGTAGGTAAGATGGTAAATATAGTTGTTTTGGAGGGATAAATATATAGAAAAGTTGACTTTGGCTTGGTAGGATGGTAAATAGGGTGAACTACATGGGTAATTTCAAAAGAAAGTTAATTTTCGGGTGCGGAGACAGTTGTCGCTTGGAGGACACATGCGCCTCGCGAGCGGAGGTACTCCGAGTACCGCCCGGGCCCGGTCCGGGTTGGGCTTTGGTCGGTGGGCTTCGTTTGGTGCGCCAGCTCGTCCGATAGTCTTCTTTCGAGCTTTTGGGTTCGAATAGGTGGGCTTCAGGTTTGGGTGATGGCTCAGGTTAGGATTAGGGTTTTGGGATAGGGTTTGGTTCTGGGATTGGATATGATCATGGTTGTGATTGTCCTTACATTTTCAAGATATTAGCTTAGGTGGGGTGTCTACAACCATGCAACACCATTGGAACCCATCGATCGGACCGACATAACATGCTCCGCTCTTGAGAAAACCTGCACTCTGTGGGTCGAACCAACATACTGGTCGGTCTAATCAACAATGCCCTGCATCCACTCTCAGACTGGCAAAATCCAAAGCATCTTGCAGAACAATCTCCACATTAAATTGTAATCTGCCAGGTCACCTTAAAGATCTCTTATGCTAGCCTCCACCTTGAGCATAGACCGCTTCATGCATCCTCCATATAAAATGCAACTCCACCTGCACCCCTATTCAGGGGTGTCCAATCTCATTAATGACTAGTGAATGTGCACCCGTTCATATTTAAAACCCTCAAGGATATCATATTTTTCTTCGGATCCGGGACATGCCTGACATCACCTAGAGTCCGTATGACTCTATCAAATATATTTACCTTAATGGTTCTTATTCTGATGCCTTGCATGCCGCGTCATTCCCCATCAGAACTCCCTTCATCATAGGACTTGTAGGAATCAAACCAAGTTATACCCGGACATATATGATACGAACATCTAGAATTAAGCATTCAAGTATTTGAAAGATGACTTGTACCTGAGGAGACCGAGAGGAGATCTCCTTTGAAGCTCTCTTCCGCTATACTAGCTGATTCGCCCGAATACCTTTTACCCTTGCTATTTAAGTCATTTTTCATTTTCTAGCATTCTCTCTAAATCTGCCACTTTATGCCACAATAGAAGCATCCGTCCTCTTAGCCTTTAATTTTGATCTAGATTTTTTTCTTCCTATCAGACTAATATCACTTTACAGATCTCCCATGTCCCTGACTCCTTTTCAAATTAGCCCTTCCGCTTGAGAACCCTCATCGCTTGATATCTTCCTCATTTTGTTAGAAACGAGAGCTGATGTGATTTCTTACAGCTTCACTGTATTCTTCCCATACAGTAGAGTAGAGATGAGATAATTGTATAACGTGAGAAGCAATGCTAAAAGTTGCACCACTTTATCTCCATCCTTGATCGTTACTCCGAACCTTAGCATCTCGCTACATATCTTTGTAAATGAGTTTATGTGCTTTAGGAGATTGGATCCTTTATTCATTTGTAGCTCGAAAAGATGTTTCTTCACAAATAACTTGTTACTGAGGACTTCACCATGTATAGGTTTTCTAGTTTCTTCCGCATCTTCAGGGATGATTCCTCATCCAAAACGTTGTACATAACTTCATCTGATAGACATAAATGGATGGTGCTCATAGTCTTCTCCTCGAGTTTGCTCCATCATCACATCTGACATCTTCTCCGTTTAGTCTCCAACAATACCTTGCTCACCCTCATGATACTAGAATATTCTTAACATTCCACTGCCACAAATTAAAATTGTTCTTGCCATCGAATTTCTATATATCGAACTTCGACCCTAACATCTTTGCTTAATTCCTGAACATCCGTAAACCTGA
Organism: Magnolia officinalis; assembly: GCA_021015155.1. Lineage (NCBI taxonomy): Eukaryota > Viridiplantae > Streptophyta > Magnoliopsida > Magnoliales > Magnoliaceae > Magnolia > Magnolia officinalis. The sequence continues at coordinate 52,126 of JAJHSJ010001653.1, read as the reverse complement.
CTCTCTAATACCACTTATTGTGGATAAAATCGAGCTTAGCTCTGATACAACTTTGTTGTAATCCCAAAACCCAATAGACCCGGATCAACCCTAAGTATTAGAAATTCAGATCTAATATCACTGACAATTTGTGCACCTTTATAGAAGCATGTTCAATGAAGATAAAACAATCACAATAATTAGAATAACCAAAACAATCAACCAAGCCAACATAAAACACACTGATTTTAGGTAGAAAATCCCTGCGAGAAAAACCATGGCACAAAGCGATAGAGATCTCCACTATAATCAAAATCCTTTTAGTTTACACCACTCACCTTCTCTGATTATAGAATCAGTCGATTTCCCCTTGTGACACGCACCTAAGAAAGCCCTAACATCTTAAGAAAATCTATTCCCAAGCCCTTACAAGTGTATAGAACCCTCTCACCTTGCAAAACTCTTATCCTTCGAGAGAAAACACTCATATTGATTAAGCCCTAATCACAATCGAACTTAAATACCATGATTTACATTAAACCGTGTAACACCGTAAGAACCTGTTAGTCGAACAGACACAACATGCTCTGCTCCTAAGAAAACCTGCACTATGTTTAACGTCCTGGAAAATTCCGTACTGAAACTCTAGTACGTTAACGAGCAGAGCCATGAGAGGACCATACTAGTTAAATTAAAAGGACAAACCATGCTAAGATCAGTAGATTTAGGATATTTAGGGTCAAATAATCATTTATGCAAATCATAAGTGGTTAACATTGTGAACTTAGCTAATCCCAACGCTAACCTAGGCCCGTGACTAATACAGGGGATTTACTTCTCTCGGAAGTGCCCCGATTCGTTGTATTAGATCTAGACCGCATGATGGTGGTCCGCTAAACCCGAAACTATAGAATATTGTTCGTCTTGTTGGGCTTGATGTCCATCGTGGATGTTGAGCTAGGATGGTGCCTAGAATCACTTAACTTGGGCCCGCAATCCAGGTGCATGGGATGTGCAAATGTCTGAAGTGATGACCTGAAATTTAAGAAAAATTAACACCCCTCATTCAATCGCAAAGTTATAGCTTTTGGACTGTTGAGCGACAACCAAATTTGTGGCACTGATCAAGATTATTACCCTACTCAAATCCATATAATTTGAGACCTGATTGATGGTCAATCACCGTTAATCTGAGTCAGGGCCCTCCTGGTTGATCAGCGCACCTGATCATCGAAGGGTTGTGTTAGATCATAGATCCCTTAGTGGGCCACATAATGATAGATGAGTACAGACTATTCTACTTGGCAGGCAGGAGACCGCATCACCTTTTCTTTTCTTTCTTCATTAAATTTTTTTTTTTTTTTTTTTAAATTTTTTAATTTTTATTTTTACTTTTGATGAGAAAGCATTGCCCTATGGCAATGGATTACCGGAAGCCTTAAGTTATAGAGCTACGGATTTAATCCTTAGCTATATCCTTAAAAGCTATGGCTAAAGTATCAATCGCTATAACCATAGCTATATTCAGCTATAGTTTTATCCGTAGCGTTTGAATGTTTTTTTGGTAGTGCAGCAAAAACTGATGATTTAGGGGCGTCCAACACAACCGCCTTTAAAGCCTTTACTAGTGCCATATTACCGGTGCTTTCCTGACTGCTGGTAAATCCTTACCGGCGGTTTTGACCGCCGGAAAAGGTCAGTTTTCTTGTATTGAATCATTTGTCTATGTACTGGAAGTATGGTGGGTTTTTTTTTTCCTTTGAAGTTGTTAAGACTGTATAGGAGGTTTAGGTTGAAATCCTCTACAACAACCATGACTCACTTATATCGCGTCATATGACTCAATATTGTCCTAATCTTACCGTTTCTATAAAAAAGAAAGAAAGAAAAAAAGAAAAAAATAAATAAAAGGAGCCTGAACAATTTAGAAATAAAAAGACAGCTATGAGAGTACTACCAAATTTTGGGGACTTCTGGATTTGAGCCAATTGACATCCAAGTTAATATGGGTAAAAAATAGTAATGCTACCGACTTGGAGCAATGTAAATCTATGTTAGCCTATTATGATTAATACGTGAAATTCAATCCATTCATCACCTGATACAGATTACTTTACCAGGTAAATTAGAAAATAGGTAGATCCAAAACTCAAGTAAGCCACACCACAGATAACAACGGGATAAGATGCACCCCATCAAATCTTTCCATACCCATAAAGTCTTGGAAAAAGCATATATTAGTTTTTCCCTGCATCATACGTGTAATCACCTTATGAACATGACGGATACCATATAAACCAATGTACTCTTCCAAGATTTCAACTGTGTACGTCTCTATTCCCGTGTTTAATTATGGTGTGGCCAACTTGATTTTTCGATAGGCATAATTTTTGGGTTTGCCTCCTACGATGGGTTGTTTCAGATGATAGACGTATTGGATGTCACATATGCATAATGGTGGCCCCATAGAGATTTATGTTGGCCATGATGAGAGGAGAGGACACGTGTAATATGGGTTTGTGACAAAGGAAAGGTCGTGGAGGGAGAACTAGAAAGATCATTGTATTCCTCAAGCAATTAAAATCTTAAATTCACATGATATTTTTTTAAATCCAAAAAAAATAGAATTTTATTAATTAATAATGGTCTAATGTGTTGCGTTTCCATTACACCACTGAAATAAAGAAAATGATAAACCGAAATTCACAATTACCAAAAAAATAAAATTTTAATTCTAATAAAAGTTCTAATTCTAGTAAAACTTTTTTAAAGCCTAATTTTTTAAAATAAGCTTTTGCTAGAAGAATCCTATCATGATCACAAGTTATTTCTAAAAAGAAAAAAAAATCTAAAACTTTAAAAATAAAGAAATACTGCAATAATTGAAATTGCTAAAAATCATAATTTTTTCTAAAACCTTTCATTTTAAGTTAAAAGTGTGTGCTTTTTTGATAAAATGCCTAAATGGCAATAAAATTTGATAGGTTGTGCTCCCGTGATGATACCCATATCAAAAGTTCTAGCTAATTTATGGCTTTTCATTTGGTCCAAGCATGCTAGGAATGTATTTGTGCCACCTCCTACGTCAATTGGGGATGTGGATTGCCCAACAGTGTTATGTGGATGCACCATGATGTATGTGTCTTATCCACGCCATCCATCCATTTTTCTAGGCTATTTTATGTCATGAGCCTAAAAATGAGGCAGATCCAAATCTCATATGGACCACACTATGGGAAAGAGTGGTGATTGAACACTCACCATTAAAAACTTCAAAGGGCCACAATTTTTGGATTAAGCTAATATTTGTGTTTTATTTTCATTCAGGTGGGTGTGATGTGACGTAATCAACAGGCTGGATGACAAATAAACATTCTAATGAGTGGTAGGTAGTTTTTAATGGCAGGCATTCATTGGTCCATTTGAGATTTGGATCACCATCACTTTGGGCTCATGCTCTATAATCACATATAGAAAAATAGATGGACGACGGCTTGATTAAAGCCAAATGTATCATGCGGGCCCACAAAGCACTGTTAGGAAGGAAGCAGATTGGCTGGTGTACCGCACACCAGTGATATGGCTGGTGTGGGTACGTGTCTCGCGAAGACGAGCGTTGCATATCCACGAGCTCTTGTGCGAACGGTTTAAAGGAGATGAAAGTTACATGGCCCCAAAATGATGTATTTATTATATCCACACCGTTCATCCATTTTATGAGATCAGTTTATAGCATTATACCAAAAATGATTCATATCAAAAGCTTAAGTGGACCACACCAGAAATAGCAGTGAGAACAATGATTCTCACCATTAAAACATTCGAAGGGCTCACCATAGCGTTTATTTTCCATCAAATCTGTTCATAAGTTTACATAGGCATGGATGAAGATGAAAAGCAAATATCATATTGATCCAAAACTTCTATGACCCCAAAAGGGTTTCAATAGTAAATGTTCAATTCCCTACAGATTTTTGCAGTGTGGTCCAATTGATCTTTGGATCCGTCTTATTTTTCGGTTCAAGACTTAAGACTAGCTCGCCAAGTGAAAGGACAGTTGGGATATAACACATACTTCATGATGGGACCCACGTAGCTTGGTGACGTCAACACACTAGCCATAACAGTGTATTACAACAGCCAGTCGGTTTCTTCTATTACTATTACTAGCGGGGCGCGGATTGGATACTGACAAAGTTAGCCAAATCGCTATTGAAGTGATGTCACCAAGTTCTGTGGACCCATCATGATACATGTGTTGTATCCATACCGTCCAACCATCTCTAGAGATCGTTTTATGACATTACAAAGAGAATGAGATAGATCTAAATTTCAAGTGGACCCACCACAGAAAACTGTGGGAGCCGTCATACCCACCGTTGAAACATTTATAAGGCCCACAGTGATGTATTTTTGAGATCCATCCTATTCATAAGTTAACATAGAGATGGATGAAGTGAAAAAAATATATATCAGCTTCATCGGAAACTACTGTGGCCCCTAAGAAGTTTTGAACGGTGGATGTTACTATCCCCACTATTTTATATGGTGGTGTAACGCCCTGAAAATCGGGGGTCGTGTATAGACTCAACTCCTGAGTTCACGGGGTCACTTATGACCGATTTTCATTAATTATGTGATTAATTCAGTTAATTCGCAGCCTGAAAAATCCTGGAACATGAAGCACAATCACACAAGTCTACTGAAATGAAAGAGACCAAAAGCAAATACATATATATACACATGTCCAAAAGAATAAAGGGGTCGCACATGGTGTCACCCCACAAAATCCCAAAAGAATAGTGAGTCCCAAAATAAATAGAGCCGAGCCCACTGCTTCCGATCCCGCCTCTCCAGTTGGCGGAAAAGCATCCATCAACTGGAAGTATGACAACTCCTCCTCCTCGTCAAGAGTAGCATCGCCATGCTCCACCTGCTCCGCCTCCCCTGCATCTATGAGAGAGTCTGGTTGGTTTTTTAAAACACCGTCCCAGAGTGGGAGTGAGTGATCAAATCAGTGTGTACTATTAGTTTTAAGTTATAACAGACATCAATTGTAATATGAACTTAATGAAAAATAGTCAATCATCAACACCTAACTACTCTTATTAAATGCGCATGCATGCGGGATGATATGATGCATGCCCTCGCCACAACGCTATCTTGAGTGACTCCATCTAACGATCGCATATGACCACACTCCCTCAGAGCGACCTCGACTGCCGAGTCGCCACCCTAATTAATGCGATGCAATGCGATCATGTTAGCCGAGTTATTAGTTAAGTCCATTCATCCATTAGGTTGGGGAATCTGATACACCCCACGTATCAATGCCCTAAGCTGGTTGCGAAGCCAATGCCCCATCAACGTGTGAGGGTGAGACCTCGCGGTCCGTGATCCTGTTGGGTTTCTCATCCCCGACTTCAAGCACATGAGGAGTGCCGAGAGAAAGGGATCACTTACGGTCACTACGGGGAGGCGCGGTACCCCAGCGTAGGCCGACAGCTCGGACATAGTGTCCTATTCCACCATGCCCGGCTCACGAGACTGTGGACCAGTTGTAATCGGTTATCGGTGGGCCACTTACGGTTGTAGGGTGTTACAGATTCCATACATGTGTGAGCAATCAGGGTTAACAAGCAAGGTTGGTCAGACAGTAGGTTAGACCGCACGAGTCGCGAGCGTGAGACGAGTGATCTCGGGCACAAGGGACCCATGTAATCGAACTACAACCATCCAAACATTTCCGCCCAATCCACGGATCTAGCCCTAGTGTAGTCTTACCAATGAGACTACCGTCTCTCATCATGTTCCTGACCAACCCAATAGGGTGAAGGGGATCCAAAATCATGCCAATTATCCATGCATTGTCTAACATAAACAACATCATGTTCTCATGCTTCTTCAACATAAAAATTCTAAATTTCTACTAACATGTAAAGCTAAAAATATCATGAACAAGGTGTGGGTGTGTAGCGTGGGTTAGTGAAGAAGTTAAGCACTTCCTACCTCTCTTAGAACCAAAATACACAAAAATTAAGGAATCATACATGTTATAGGACACATCATATGAGAAAATCAAACAAGGCATGAGTATATAATCGTCCATACAAAAAGTCATGTGAGAGGCAAGAACAACATCATATGGGAGCCAAACATACAATTTTAACAAACATACAAGTCTTAGGGTTTCTCTAGATTCTCTAAACATAGCATCCAAGTAATCAAAATCATTGAACACATACTAAAATTGGTGCTAGGCCACCTAAGAACAATAGTCTGCACCTATAGATCGTTGGAGATTCGGGAAACGACTTAGGAATGAGGGTTTTGAGGTCGATCGACCGGAATCCCTAGAGCAAGCACTTGCATGTTAGAGATCCAAGCCAAACCCTTGTTAATACATGGATTTCAAGAAGAATGGGTGAGGGATATTACCTAGACGACCAACAGACGATTATTGTGGTAGTGGTGAAGAGTTTCTCCTTGAGGAGAGGTATGGAGTTGCAAGGGTTGAGCCACACCTTGATCTAGGGTCCACCCAAGCCCAACTTCACTCACACTTATATTCTCATTTACTCTCTTGCTCTCCCCTTTGCTCTTGGTAGTTGTGGTAAATGAGAGAGAGTTATGAGAGCTAGGGTTTTGTTTCCTAGACTTGGGCCCTTTGACCCCAAACTTCCACAAATTCCCAAAATAGCCCTAAGGGACTCCATATTGGTGTGGGGGCCACCCTAGCACCCCTCTGGCCACCAAACTTGGTGTGTAGGTGCCTTATGGCCCGGTGAAGGGCCACATAAAATCTGGGAACAAACGGATTAACGGATATGGGGTCTGAGCATACAATTCCGATCTTTAAGTGGCCCCGTGGGGCTCATTTCGGTGATTGGAGCGGTTCTGGTGGCCCCCCGGCCATGAAACTTATAGGATAGGTATTCCATGGCCCGATGAAGGGCCATGCAAAATTTGGGAGTGATCGGATATAGGGTTTGATCGTACAGGTCCGATTTGCGATCGACGGTCACCGTTCCACGATTGGGTCCCAGATTTGGTGGATGGGTGTAGAAAAATACATTAAACCGTCACTGAAAATTTGGAAGAAATCCGACGGCTGGAACGCCTGGTATCTCGGCTTTAATTGCAAGTGCCAAATTTCAATTTAGCATTGGTGGGGTGCATTTGGCAAGTGCCAGATCCCAATTCTGGGTGTCCACTGGGTCCGCAGTTCGTGATGGACCACAAGTCCAGTGAGATCTATGATTTCCTAAACTTTCGAATTTTTCTGACCCTCCTCGGTCGTTGGGTGGCCCACACGGGCTGTTGTTAAGTGTAAACAAGCCCTCTAGCTTGGCGGGCCGCACTTGGTCCGATCATAACCAGACAAGTCTAGTCTAATGGGCTAATCTTAGGTTTAATTTACTGGTGGTACCTCACCCTGAGTAGTTTATACGGATGGTCCTGTGGCAAATCCTACGTGGACGCCCCAGGACACTGTGCTGGTTGGACGGGACGTTACAGGTGGGGTCCACTTGAACGTTGGATTTATCTCATTATCATTGTAATGTCATAAAACGATCTCTAAAAATGGCTGGATGGTACGGATACAACACATGCATCATGGTAGGGTCCACAGAGCTTGGTGATGTCACTTCAGTAGGGCGATTTCACTACTGACATTGTTAGTATCCAATACGCGCCTATTAGGCGATCCAAATCATTAATGTGATGGCCTTGTCATCGGGAGTGGATTGGATACTGAACGCTTCAGTAGCCAAAAGGCTACTGAAGTGATGTAGCAAAACGCCATTGGTTAGATACCAATGGTATGTTCCATGGGTATAAATGCTACTCTGTTATATGCGTTAACGGATCTTTCTCTATTTCCGGCCGTGCACCCACTCGGCCACAAAATCGGATTTTCATGGTGAGGAAAGTTAGTTGGGCCCACTGTGAATTTATGTGATTTATCCACACCTTTCATCTGTTTTTCCATCTAATTTTAGGCGTTGAGCCTAAAATTAAAGCTTATAAAAATCTCAAGTTGAGTTTAGGACCTAAAATTCACAATTTTATATACTTAAGTTTTGAGTTTAGGACCTAAAATTATCTTATAAAATGGATGGACGAACTGGATAAAACTCATTTATTTTTGGCCCACTTGAGCTATGGAAACGGTTCATTTTTTGTTTCATGTCTTGAATGAACTACAAAAAAACAGGTTATCACATTTTTAGCCCACTTGAGCTCCAGAAGCGATTCATTTTTGGTTTCATGTCCTGAATTGAACTAAAAAAACGGATGGATAGGTAGAATTTCTCATTGAATTTAAAAAACTGATGGATAGATAGGATTTCTCACAAACATCACAGTGGGTCCCACCTGAGTTCCCAGCGTAAATCCGCATACTTTTATTCTTAAGATAAACAATTACCTGTGGGTTGCCCTATAGACGAAAAACCATCCCAGATCTCCATTAATTGGAAGAGCATTTATTGGCCGAGTGCCTTCACCGCCTGAACGGGAAAGCATCCGCTGACGGATCTTCATTGGAAGAACATTAATTTATTGAAAAAAAACGGCCTATTGGTATCCACCAATGCCATTTTGCCACATCACTTCAGTAGCTTTTTGGCCATCGAAGCGTTCAATATTCAATCCGCTCCCCTCGTCATCATGGCTGCTTTGCTTTTTTCTTTCTTCTCAATATAAAAAATTGTAGTAGTGGCCAAACTTTTAATTTTCTTTCTTCTTCCGAGAAAGGGATCGGATTAGGTGATACTCGGGTGACACCTCAGTGGGTCTAATCTATATTGGGCTCACCTTGATGATGTGTCATTTATCCGTGTCATTCATCCGTTTTTTCTATATAATTTTAGCACTTAGTTAAATTTTTTTTAGAAGAAGTAGAAGAAGAAGAAGAAGAAGAAAGAAGAAGAAGAAGAGCATCTGTATCATCGAATGCCCACGGTAAAAACTTCCTAGGTTCCACCATGAGCAAATTCTTAAATTTTATTTTCCATAAAACCTGTTGATGAGGTCAAACATACTAGATGAAGGGAAAATATATAGATAAGATTGATACAAAACTTTTGTGGCCTGCGGAAAGTTTTTAATAGTCATTCGCCACCTTTTCCAGTGGTGTGGTCCACTACATATTTAGATCTACTTAAACTTTAGTACATCTTTAAATGAGTTGTAAAAATAAATGAAGGGATGGATATACAACACATTTATCAAGGTGGGCCCCACACAATAAGGTTAACAGCTACTGGTAACAGCTAATCCTCTCCATTGACAAAAGTACACAGAAAGAAAGTGACGGCAGGCAACCACTGTACTTGGCAAAATTAAAAATAAAGAACGGTGTAATGTCAATGATGGAAAAGTGAGTGGAATCTAAAGTGATTGTTTTCCTCCTCTTAAGTTGTGGTGTATGGAAAGAAAGTGGTGGGAGGCAAACACACTTACCCAAATAAAATAAAATTAGTCTAATGTCAAGGATGGAAAATGAGTGGAGTCCAAGGTGATGGTTTCCCTCCACCTCTGAAGTTGTGGTGCCTCATCTATCATACACACATGACTTATATGTATTAGCATCCATGAAGGCTTGACGTGGCCCAATGAAAAATTGCCTACAGCCCTAACTTGGTAAAATGAAAAAAAGCGCTACGTGCTTCTATTAGATTCAACTCTGCCTTAGAAAAGAAAGATACCCGGGGAAAATTTTGCCATCTTCATTAATGGGCTTGTATCTGACATGAAAATAATAATCTTTCATTGGAACATGTCAGTATGGAATAAAGATTCGTATAATAAAGAAAAATGGTGTGGATGTCATAAAATTATCATGGTAGACTTAATAGAACCTTTATTACAAAAGATTATGGCTCAAGATTTCTCAAGTGGAAACCATGAAACACTCATCTCCCAATCTTATCATGAAGCAACTCTTTCCCAAGTGCATCCCTCAGGTTTGATTTTTTTTTTTTTTTAAAACATGCATACCTCATGCACAAAGTACCATAAGGTCCATAACTCACTAATACTTAAGAGAAACATAAGTATATGAGAAAATGTCTTATATTTTACTAAATCTCCAAACCTAAACTAGTATTTGCTTAATTACAAATAAGGCTTTCACTTCCTTGTATCAACATAAGTATATTCCGCAACTTCTACATGTAAAATTAGAATTATGTAGTATGACACTATCCAAAGCTAAAAACTCTGTAAAACGTTACCAAATGTATCACACTTCTTTCCAAAAGATTTCACTAGAATTTTTAGATTTACTACACCATCCTATACTTATTATAGAATTCTCTACTAATCTTTTACACTCTTCTTCTCTATTCTTGAAATTTCCACACACATCAACAAACCTCTATAGTGAATAAGGTGAGCATGGATTTGGCTGACAATGACTTAGGCCCATTGGAATGATGGGTCCATGAAATTGGGCTTCCCTAATATTACATTGTCCATGAGCACTACATGCCAAGATGAGCCAAGAGGAGCCAAGAGGAGAAGAATGGGCTAAATAATTAAAATAACAAATATACGTACCCTCAGTTGAAAGGGCAATCAGGTCTCATTTGCCTTTTAAAATCACTAGTTTATGCCCCTCTCTATGACTATTTGAGGGGTAAAGTTGGCCAAATGTTGGTAAAGTAGAAATCATCACAACTTAATAGCAGTGGTGAACTAACAAGAAAGAGATTACAAGGCATCTATCTTTTTTTTTCCACACTCAAAGCATATCATCAACTGGCGTTTGGTTTGAGCATACCCACCTTCTCTTGCTCGCGTCTTTGCTTGCTGCTGCGACTCCTTCAACCACAGGTTTGGTTTATTCGGATTTTTCATTATGTTTCTTATAACTGGTTTCATGCTTTGAGGTTTTAGGTTTGGTTTATTTGGATTTTTCGTTATTTTTATTACAACTGTGTTCATGTTTTGATATTTTGGGTTTGGTATATATGTTTGGTTACCTGAAATGAAGGTAGTTGGGAGAGTTCTGTCAATCTATTCAGTCCATCTAAATGGCCATGTTGATGGATGTTAAACCATTCGGAGAGATGATTCCATCCTTATAAATTGGTGTTTTTTCAAATAAACGGTTAAAAAATGAATATTTGACTGAACAAGGGAAACTGATGGCTGGGATTGGGAAGCCTAGATCCAACCCCTCCATCAGATGCATCCTTTCTGGTTAACCCAGGGTCTGAAATTCAGCTCCATCCAAAACTATGGTGGGCCATCAAACAGGGGACAAGGTTGATGTCCACCCTTGATTTTCACTGGGGCCCACCTGAATTGCAGGACATCTTGATTCTTCTCAAGACATGAAGAGTCTTGGACATGGCCAAAGAGCTCACACTGCCCGCTTTTCTTTCATCTGCAAGGTCGAGCCCATTCATGGGAGGGCATTTTCCTCCGTTCCCGTGACGTTGCCGGAAAGCTATACAGACGGTATTGGTCTTATGCGTTGACCGGCCATTGAGGACTTTTGGCCTTAGACGGCCTGGATTCCATATACACAACATGGTAGGCCTCCCATGAAAGTCAACAGTGGGCTCTCTTATTGTTCTCTGTGCTGTAGCTACCTAGGTTTCTATTAGGGCATATGAGCGCCATGAGGCAGTGGCACTGATGGCTGGGTCCTTGATGCAGGGAAGGGCGTGAGGAGATTAATGACCATAAGCAAAACCTTAAATCCACAAGGTTATTATCAAATCTACTAGGTTATTCTCAAATCCACGGGATAAAAGGAGAAATTCAAAATTTTATCATTCAAGAATCCTTAGGCTTCATGATTATATCACTTATAAATTAAAAAAAGAAAAAAGCAAAAACCTAATTAGGTATATTAATTCGACTAAAATAGCATTTACACGAAATATTAAATTTTACCAATTTTTTTTTTTTTTTTAAAAACCCTAAATTAATCATGTTGAATAATTACTAACATGATTAGTAGTAATTCCTAAGAAGACTACATATGCTAAAACTTTAAATCGAAGAAGATACATCAAAATAAAAAATTACTAAATATAGTAAGCTTTTCCTAAAATCACAATTTTAAACCAAACGAAAGCATTTTCTTACCAAACGGATCAATGTGACCTGCTATAGGGTCGGTTGACCATGGATGGGCCACTACATAAAGATCGATAAGTCGTGCGTCCCGTAACGATACTCGAATTAAAACTTATGGGCGATTTATGATTCACACTTTGAATTACAATTTCTCCCTGTCCGGAATGAATTTCTTTGAACCGGTCATGCTTGGAGCCTAGTTACGTCATGCCTTATGTAGGACTAGGCAGGCATAGTCAGACTACGTCCGGTTCCATTCTGCCTTCTTTATTTCCAACTATTTTAAGAATAAGTCTGCAAACTGCTTTATATTAGTCTTACATCTTGGCATGATACCATTGGAGTGTGCCCCTTCTTTAAATGGAATAAAAGAGATTTTCACACTTGCCCCTTTTTAAATGGAATAAGAGATGGATTTAATTTGCTGGTTGTGATGAGATATCTAGCTCTTTTGCTCCACCACGTATAAAAAATGGATGGTTAAAACTATGAGCTCTCTTAAGCATAGGTGTGTATAAGGCAGTTCATGAACATGTCATAGGTTTGTTGTCATGGCACGATAGGTATGAGATCGAAGCCATCCACAAGTGAGGTACCACTACGTGGATGACCTAGCCCAAGAAAGGTTGGTCTAATAGACAAGTGGGCTTAGTTTATAAAATAAATATATGGTTAGAGATTATTCACTATTCAATCAAACATGAGGGTACACGTGTTAAGGCTGGTATTGTGTCAAATGTGTGTGATTAAGATAGTGTGGGCCCAAAGTCGTATTCAACTCAAGTTCATTTGAGAACATGTTTGATTTGATGTAATTACATGTATTTTCATGTAATTTCTCAAAAATTAGCATTAAATGCACACATAAAAATCATCACATGCCTTTGAAGGTGAAGAGTTGCGTTGGATCATATTTTATGATAATTGGAAGCCAAAGGTTGGTGGGCCCACCATGATATATGTGTTATATCCACTTCATTCATTCATTAGTATAGATCATTTTAGAGCATGGGCCAAAAAATGGGGCAGATTCAAAGATCAAGTAGACCACACTACATAAAATACTAGAGATTGAACACTAACCATTTAAATATTCTTCCCACATTGTGGTCCACTTGGGCTTTGGATTTGTCTCATTTTTTAAGGCATACCATAGAATGATCCGACCAAATGAATGGACGGCATGGATAAAACATATACATCATAGTGGAGAGTCCATCTCATTTTCCATACATAAACGAGGTTGTCAATGTCATACAACATCCCTTCCACCACATATTCTTGTCGTATGTAATTAATGCTTAAAAAGTATAAAATGTTGGGGGCCTTGCACAAAACCTTAAGATCTAGCCCCTCGAAACAAACCAGAATTATGGAACAATAATGCAATGAAAAACAATCAAAGCATAAACCACATCACACTAGGGATTTTTACGTGGAAAACCCTCAAAGAGGTAAAAACCACGAGACCTCGTCCAGATCAACAATCCACTATAAAGCAGAACGTTACAACCGATCACAAGCACACACCGCTTGGATCAAACCTTCTTCACTCACGCAGGAGTGGATAAACAATAAGAGAAACAAAGAAGAACAGAGAGATCTCACCGATCACGAGAACGTGGAAGCGCTGAGATATGGTAGATCCCCTCTACGAGCATAGCCTCCCTTCCACAAGCTTCTCTCTCTCTCTCTCTCTCTCTCTCTCTCACCTTTGATAACCCTAAGCAAAGCTTTAGAAAACCCTAGAATACCCTGGAATACACCTCAATCCCAGATACACCCCTTTATATAAGAATAGAAAGAGGTATAACTCAAATAAGAAACAAAATCCGCAAAATCTTCGTTTCTGCAATCGCATCTGCGGAACTCGTCGATCATATCGAAGGTCTCTCGATAACAACTTCGATATCATCGACAGGTCTTTCGATCATATCGAGACGGGACAAAAACTGTCCAGTAACCAGGGGTGGAAATTCCAACAATTATCGATCATATCGACCCACTCTCGATAACAGCCTCGATATGATCTGAAAGTCTCTCGATCATATCGACAGGACAAAAAAACAGTCCAACAACCAGCAGTGAAAAATTCTGCAATTATCGATGATATCGAAACCTGTTTGATTTCATTGATACCAACAATGAGGAGAAAATCCCCATCAAATCTCCCCCTTTTCGACTCAGGAGGAGTTCACCTTCTTCAAGCCAACCCGGTTTCTACAAACCTCAAACTTGCCCTTGAGCAAAACCTTGGTCATCATGTTTGACCCATTATCGTCCGTGTGGACCTTCTTAAGCTGTAACACTTTCTGTTCTAAAGTATCCCTGATCCAGTGATACCGAATCTCTATGTGCTTCGACTTGGAATGCTGACTTGGATTCTTGCTCAAGTGTATAGCACTCTGACTATCGCAATAGACCACGTGCTCCTCCTGCTTCAGGCTAAGTTCCTGTAGGAACCTCTTCATCCAAAGCATCTCTTTACATGCCTCTGTGACTGCAATGTACTCGGCCTCTGTCGTCGACAATGCTACGACCTTCTGTAGCTTGCTTTGCTTCAAGAAACCGCTCCCCCAAAGGTGACATGAAGACTTCCTGGAGTCTATGTCACCTGCCATATCTACATCTGTGTAGCCCTCTAACACAGGTTTACCATCACCATAACATAAGCTCAACCTGGATGAGCTTCTTAGATACCGCAGTATCCATTTCACCGCTGCCCAATGTTCTTTGCTAGGATTGGCAAGATACCGACTGACAACACCAACCGCATATGCTATGTCTGGGCGTGTACACACCATAACATATATCAAACTTCCTACAACTGACGCGTAGGGTATCTTCTGCATCTCTTCCACCTCTGCCTTCGTCTTGGGACACTGCCTGTCGCTCAATTTGAAGTGACCATCTAGTGGAGTACTAACCGGCTTCGCTGCATTCATATTGAACCGCTCTAGGACTTTCTCAATATACCGCTCTTATGACAACCAAAGTTTCCTGCTGCTCCTGTCACGGGTTATCTCCATTCCTAGGATCTGTCTAGCCGGGCCCAAGTCTTTCATCGCAAAAGACTTGCCCAACTCCTGTTTCAGCCTGTCGATCTTCTTGATGTCCTTTCCCATGATGAACATGTCATCAACGTATAACAACAGAACTAAGAAATCACCATCTGAGAACTTACGCGTGAACACACAGTGATGCGACTCCGTTCTGTCATACTCATGTTTCAACATAAACGAGTCGAACTTCTTGTACCATTGTCGTGGAGCTTGTTTCAGCCCATAGAAGCTCTTCCTCAGCCTACACACCATATGCTCTTTGCCCTTGACTTCGAACCCCTCTGGTTGGTGCATGTAGATCTCTTCTTCTAGGTCACCATGGAGAAAAACAGTTTTAACATCTAACTGCTCTATCTCCAGATCCATGCTAGCCGCCAACCCAAGCAACACCCGTATGGATGTCATCTTCACCACTGGTGAGAATATCTCCTCGAAGTCTATGCCCTTCCTCTGACCAAACCCTTTCACTACAAGTCTGGCCTTGAATCTCGTCTGTGAATTCTTCTGCTCAATCTTCTTTCTGAACACCCATTTGTTGCTCAGAGCTTTCTTGCCCTTAGACAATTTCACCATATCATAGGTGTGGTTCTTATGCAAGGATTCCATCTCCTCTTGCATAGATTTCAACCACTCCCCCTTATGCTCATCGGCTAGGGCCTCAGAATAATCTTCTGGTTCTCCCCCATCAGTCAGCATAATGTACTCATGTGGCGAGTACCTCTTGGACGACTGTTTGTCCCTAAATGACCTCCTCACCTGTGGCTCAACAGGTGGATCAAGTGGGGGCTACTCCCCTGGTCCATCTTCTGAAGGAACTCCCTCGTCCTCTGCACCTTGCTGTAATCCCCCGTCATCAGGCACCACAGGAGGAATAACCGGATCCATGTCCTCTAGCTCACCTGAACTAGGCTGGTTCTTCTCTGGCTTACCAATGTCTTCTATATACTGATCTTCAAAGAAAACCACATCTCTGCTCCTGACGAGCTTACTCTCGGTCAGATCCCACAATCTGTAACCGAATTTTTCATCACTGTACCCTAAGAACACACACTGCCTGATTTTCATATCGAGCTTGGACCTCTCATCCTTTGGTACGTGAACAGATGCCCTGCATCCAAACACCCTGAGATGACTGTACGATGGATCATGTCCAGTCCGCACCTTCTCAGGTACTTCTCTATTCAACGGGGCTGATGGAGACCTGTTTATCAAATACACTGCCGTGTGCATTGCTTCTCCCCAGAACGTCTTGGGCAACTTCGCATGGGATAACATGCATCTGATTCTTTTAATAATGGTGTGATTCATTCGCTCAGCTACACCATTATGCTGGGGGGTCTTGGGAACCGTCTGTTTATGCCGTATACACAGGGACTTGCAGTACTCATGAAAGTCGCCAATGTATTCACCACCATTGTCAGTGCGGATGCACTTCAATGATTTACCTGTCTCTCTCTCGACCATAGCATGAAACAATTTAAACACACCAAAGACCTCGTCCTTGGATTTCAAAGCATAAACCCAAACCCTCCTAGATGCATCATCTATAAAAGTAACAAAATACAATGCCCCACCCAAGGTTTTTGTCCTCATAGGACCACAAACATCAGAATAAACCAAATCTAATGCATGCACTTTATTAACATGAGAAGCAGATTTAACAAATGAAACTCTATGTTGTTTTCCTGATAAATAATCAAGACAGATTTTGAGAGGTGTACCTGTCACGTCTGGAAGGAGCCGCTTCCTTGCTAATAGCTGAAGCCCTTTTTCACTCATGTGACCTAGACGCCTGTGCCACATGTCAATAGCTGAATCTTCTGCTGCGTTCAACCCACCCTTGCACATACTGACACTTGTCTTGTAAAGGGTGTAACACTTCTTTCCTCTGGCCACGATCAACGAACCCTTGATGAGCTTCCAGCGCCCACCAGCAAATCGGTTTTCATAGCCATCATCATCCAACCTTCCCGTCGACATCAAGTTGAGGCGAAGGTCTGGGATATGCCTCACATCCCTGAGAACCAATGTGCAGCCCACATCGGTCTTCACACATATATCACCGACTCCTACGATTTTCGATACGTCAGAATTTCCCATCTTCACAGTCCCATAGTCACCAGACTTGTAGCTTGTGAAGAAGTCCCTGCATGGAGTCGCATGAAAAGAAGCTCCCGATTCAATCACCCAGTCGGTGTCCTGACTCGTAGCCGTGAGACATACATCATGATCTGCAGAAAGAATAACTACAACGTCGCCATCTGAAGCGACCGCAGTGGAGTCTGATTCATCTTCCTTCCCTTTTCCTTTCTTGTCGTTCTTCTTACCATGACATTCATGCTTGTAGTGGCCCTTCTTGCCACAATTCCAGCAATCAACATCCTTTCTGTTACTTGACTTGCCTCTTGATTTATCTCGGGCCTTCTCGCCCTTCCTATTCTTTCCTCTCCCCCGTTCCTGTGTCACAAGAGCCTCTTGCTGAGTAGACCCCTGAGACTTCCTCCTTGTCTCTTCATTGAAGAGACAGCTAGTTACCTGTTCCATGGATATCTTTCCGTCTGGCGCGGAGTTACTTAGAGACACCACCAATGTCTCCCAACTGTCAGGCAATGAACTAAGCAAAAGTAAAGCCTGCAATTCATCATCCAGGACCATCTTCATAGAGGAGAGTTGGTTCACTATATTGCTGACCTCATTCATGTGCTCGGCCACAGAACCACCATCCTTGAACTTGAGATTCACAAGTCGCCTTATTAGAAAAATTTTATTACCGGTTGCCTTCCTCTCATACAACCCTTATAATTTCAGCCATAGGTTAGCAGCTGAGGTTTCTGTAGACACATGATGGAACACGGAATCATCCAACCATTGTCTAATAAACCCCACCGCCTTTCGGTCCATCTTCTTCCAATCATCATCAGTCATATCCTTGGATTTTTCTGATATGCCTAAAATTGGAGAATATAGGTCCTTACAATAAAGCAAGTCCTCCATCTTAGCCTTCCATATGGTCCAGTTAGAACCATTGTGGCTGATCATCCTTGATGAGCCACCTTCCATAATTCAAAACCGATCCTACCCGTTCAATGAACTTAGCTTTGATACCACTTTGTTGGGGGCCTTGCACAAAACCTTATGATCTAGCCCCTCGAAACAAACCAGAATTATGGAACAATAATGCAATGAAAAACAATCAAAGCATAAACCACATCACACCAGAGATTTTTACGTGAAAAACCCTCAAAGAGGTAAAAATCACGGGACCTCGTCCAGATCAACAATCCACTATAAAGCAGAACGTTACAACCGATCACAAGCACACACCGCTTGGATCAAACCTTCTTCACGCACACAGGAGTAGATAAACAATAAGAGAAACAAAGAAGAACAGAGAGATCTCACCGATCACGAGGACGTGGAAGTGCTGAGATATGGTAGATCCCCTTTACGAGCATAGCCTCCCTTCCACAAGCTTCCTCTCTCTCTCTCTCTTACCTTTGATAACTCTAAGCAAAGCTTTAGGAAACCCTAGAATACCCTGGAATACACCCCAATCCCAGATACACCCCTTTATATAAGAATAGAAAGAGGTATAACCCAAATAGGAAACAAAATCCGCAAAATCTGCGTTTCCGCAATCGCATCTGCGGAACTCGTTGATCATATCGAAGGTTTCTCGATAACAGCTTCGATATCATCGACAGGTCTCTCGATCATATCGAGACAGGACAAAAACTGTCCAGCAACCAGGGGTGAAAATTCCAACAATTATCGATCATATCGACCCACTCTCGATGACAGCCTCGATATGATCTGAAAGTCTCTCGATTATATCGATATGACAAAAAAACAGTCTAGCAACCAACAGTGAAAAATTCTGCAATTATCGATGATATCGAAACCTGTTCGATTTCATCGATACCAACAATGAGGAGAAAAATCCCCATCATAAAATACAATGTAATTCCTCTTAATTACATCCAACCAAACATGTCATGAATGCTTTGGACCCCAGGCGTTGAGATAGACTTTTCAAGACCGGATCCGTGGATTGACGGCCTTCCCAGCCACCTATTGTTGCAAGTGATGGGGCGATTAGAGCGGGTGGTATTTGCTTTTTTAGATGGAAACTTTTTGCCTTGTACTAAGGACCTTTCTTTAAATGGTGTGGAAATCGGATAATTTTTTTATTTTTTTTTTCCATCGAAAAGTGTATTTTTGTGATTAGTGAATGTGAAAATTTTATATATTAATTGATGTAGAGAGGGTCGCGGACAGTTTCATGGCCAAGATGGATCAGAAAAGGCTCGGTCGACGACAGAAGTGATCCGGACCGTCGGACCTTAGATCGGACGTATCTCGCAATCCGGAATGAGTTAGCTGACGTAAAATATATGATTTTGGAGTAGAACGAGCTACTTTAGCCAACCAACCCTGCTATGCTAGGTTGCAACGCTCGGAATTGCGAGAAACCCCTGGATCGACAGTCATTTCCCTGTTTTAATTTCGTTTTTACTATAAATAGTAAGTTTTAGTTTGATTATAACTCTTCATCCGTCTAGCTTTAGGAGTTGCGTCCAACGTGAAAAGAGCTTAGAATAATTAGGAGAATGGTTTAGTGAAGCCAAATAGGACAATTTTTGGCCGAAAACCTTGCGCACTAGTAGACATCACGACCGTCTATAAATAGTAAGTTTACTATTTATAGTAAGTCACGAATTCTAGGAGTTTTAGTTGTAGTTTGATTCTGATTTCTTTCCCATTGCTTGGTACCCCTATTTAAAGAGTTGTGAACTCGTTTTTATTCATCAATTAATCCATTTCGAATTTATTAGAATTTATTTCTATTTTCTACTTTCTTTCCTCGTGGATTCGAGAAGTCTCTATGAGGAGTCCAGAGAAGCTCCGTGGATTCGGAGTATTTATCCTCATCACGTTCATCCCTGCGTCAATAATCAATGTTGGGCGATCTATTGACTGACTACAAAATTTATAATTATCTGTATATTGAAATTTTTTTTTTTTATATAACACATGGTTAAACCCCTAAAAATGAAAATTTATTATGTATAATTATTTTTTTAAACTATATTTTGATTTTTACATGTGTAACACATGTGTCTTTTAATATCTCTTGAATTTTGATTGAAAAATACCACACTACATCAAGTACTAGAGATTGAATGCTAACCATTTAAATATTCTTCCTATAGTGTGGTCCACTTGGGTTTTGGATCTGTCTCATTTTGTGAGGCATACCCTGGAATGATCTGGCCAAATGAATGGAGGACGTGGATAAAATATATACATCATGTTGGGACCCACAGAGTCCATATCATTTTCGGTACCTAAAAGTTGGACAATATTGTACACATGTTATTAGTTTGGTTATTTCACAAAAATATATATAAAAAAATTTGAATATATATATATATATTAAGATTAATTATTATTTTTTTTACAATTAACAATTAAGGCCTATAAGCTTGTTTGGGTGCCACTTAAAAATGAGTTCATCTCACTTTATTTAATCTTACTTGCATATTAAAAATCATTTTCGTAGGGATTAAACATATATTAAAGATCATGGATTTTTTATTTTTTATTTTTATTTTGGAACTCCACAACCATCAAAATTCCACTCATAACAGGGTCACTCAACATTCCAAACAACGTAGCAACCGAAACAAACCCCAAACTCCAGCAAAAGGAGCATTACACTATATGACTACACACACTGCTACACGGCTGACAGCCCCAAAACATCATGCCCACCAGTCCCAGAAAACCATATCACGCATGCAGCAGCCACCAGCAACAAACCCAGCAAATACCCGACGACACAACAGCCCAACAACACAGCAAATATCAGCCTTCCACAAAATGGTGGCCATGCAATAGACAGCAGCCACCAGCCACATCCACAAAAGGGTACGAACAGCAGATCATCACAGCAACTACGCAGGGGCATTTTTACACTGGGCTCTAGTGAGGTGGCCTGTGGGATGAGGGGCACACTCAGGGTGGGCGGCCTGCGTGAGGCGAAACCCATGTGATGTGGGGCCCATGAGGAAGTTCAGCCGAGGACCTAACCCATGGAATGTGGGGCGTAAATTATGAGATAAATGGATTGATTCATCATGCTCTATCCGTTTCAGCTTTTAGATCAAGTGATTAGTTTTCCTGCATAAAAGTGATATCTGAGCGGGTGGTCACACTCGGATGGGCAGCTCGTGTGAGTTGGCCACCAGCCCATAGCAACCATAGCAGCTATAGTCCATCAAACCAGCCTACTTTAGCAGATTTTTCTTTACACAGCAGGCCAAACAGAGAATCACAATGCTCTCCCGCTACTAACAATCCCGCCATTCAAAACCACTAGTGATAGACCCACAGCCTGACTTATCAAATTGCTATATGAATTGAAAATGGTTCTATTTGATATATTATGATAAACGGAGCCTAAGAACATATATGTTTGAAATGAAAATGATTCTGTTTGATGACTTACTATGTCAATTGCTACAAACAGCTTATAATCAAACTCATTTCTTTTATAATTTTTATTTTCTTTCTAATTGGAATTCTTTCTTCTTTTTCCCATCTATTCTTGGTTGAACTTTCAAGGTCTAATATGTCTGCTTTCAATGTCTATTTCAGTCACTATGGAATATTTTACGGTTGTTCTTGATGTCGTGAAGTTATTGTGGGATCCTCTCGCTCGACAGATAAGTTATGTGAAGAATCTGAAAAAAAATGTGGAGGATTTGAGAAAGGAGAGTGATGAACTAACTCGTGAAGAAAGTGATGTGACTAAAGAAGTTGACAGGGCCAAGTTGCAGCGGAGGGATCCCAAGGCTAAAGTGAACGGTTGGTTGAAAGATGTGAATGATGTTAAAAATGAAGTAAGTGACATTGAAAAAGAATTCAAAGAAAACAGGAGATGTCTCAAAGGATGCCTACCCAATTATTATGTCCGTCGAAAACTAAGCAAGAGAGCTTTAGAGACAACTTCCAAAGTAGAAGAGCTCAAGGGGAAGGGCTTTTCTGAGGATGGGGTTGCAGTTGATCAGCTACCGGCAACAACACATACTTTACTCACAACATCTTTACGAGCTAAAACATCGGCTGAAATAATTTCAGAGCAGATTTTGGATTGGATAATGGATGCAAAGATAGGAATGGTAGGCGTATATGGGATGGGCGGGGTAGGAAAGACGACCATCATGATGAACATTAACAATCGTCTCAAGGATGCCAAGCTTTTTCAAAGTATTATCTGGGTGACTGTGTCTGAAGATCTTAACTTGAAGAGGCTACAAACAGATATTGCAAAGAAAGTTGAACTCGACTTCAAAGAGGACGACGATGAAGTAAGCAGAGCAACAACATTACATGAAGCATTAATGAACAGGCAGAAGTTTTTGCTCATCCTAGATGATATGTGGAAGGCATTTTCACTAAAACAAGTTGGAATTCCTGAACCTGGTGAAGAAAATGGTTGCAAGATAGCATTGACATCTCGGTCATTGGATATTTGTCGTGGAATGAAGACGGATAAAAACATTAAAGTAGAAGAACTTTCCGAAGAGGAAGCATGGGATTTATTTAAAGATCATCTTGGTAGCAACGTGGTGCTGACTTCAAATGTACAAACTATCGCAAAGCTTGTGGCTAAAGAATGTGGAGGTCTACCACTGGCGCTCGTCACGGTTGGTGGGGCTCTTAGAGATATTGATGATGTTCATGAATGGAGTAATGGATTGAATCAATTGCGAAGCTCAACGAGTGAAATCGAAGGCATGCAGGATGAAGTCTTTAGGCGGCTAAAGTTCAGTTACAATCGCTTAAGTAATGAGAAGAGTCGTGCTTGTTTCTTGTACTGCTCATTGTATCCAGAAGATTACGATATCCATGTAGAAGAGGTGATTAAATATTGGATTTGTGAGGGGTTAATAGATGAAGTGGGGGATATCCAAGCTCAAATTGACAACGGACATTCGATAGTGAACGGGCTCACACGTGCTTGCATGCTAGAAAGTTTCATTGATGAAGATGGCTTTAAGTATATAAAGATGCATGACTTACTTAGGGACATGGCGATTGGCATAACCAAGCATAACCCTCGATTCATAGTCAAGGCTGGGACCGGAATGGAAGAGCCTCTAAAAGATGAGGAATGGGTGGGAGATGTCGAGAGGGTTTCATTGATGAGTAACAGAATCCACAGCCTCGTTGCTACGCCCAACTGCCGTAAACTCACTACCTTGTTTTTACAAGGTAATCCTCTTAAAGGTCATATCACTCCATCCTTGTTTCAGCATTTGTGTGGTCTCAGAGTTCTCGATCTATCCTATACTTGCATCGAGTGCCTGCCTGACTCACTTTCTGATTTGGTGAACCTCCATGCATTGGTGCTAACAAAATGCACCTCTTTCTCTACTATTCCTTCATTAGCAAAGCTGAATGAGCTGAGACTGTTGGACCTTTCTTTCACATCCATCAAGCAATTTCCGCAAGGGATGGAAAGATTAGCAAACCTAAGAGTCCTTGACTTATCGGAAATGTACAGATTGGAAAGGATTGACGCCGGAGTAATATCTAAGCTTCTCCATCTTGAACACTTTATGTCATTGGAAAACGAATTGATTCTGCCATTCATATTGGATGAGATGAAAATTCTAACTCGGTTGGTTCATCTTAAACTCTCATTTCTTAATCTTGTGACCTTCTCACACTATGTCCAATCTGGGCAGTGGCGTAAGTTGAAGAAATTCTCTTTCGCTATAGGAGATGTGGTCTTCTGTTCATTATTTATGAGACAGTTATCTTACTTCAAAGAAGATGAAATCAACTATTTATACGAGTTGGAGCGTTTAGTATATCTCAGAAAGCTACAAATTGGCATTAGAGAAAGTCCCCTCTTGCTGCCTGCCAACACAGCGGAATTGATCATTTTTAAATGCACAAATTTCTCCCGACTCTCGCTTCTCTCCTTACGGAATGTGGAGGGATTGAAGTTTTGCTATATTACTAAGTGCCGCAGCATGAAGTCTGTTTTATCAGTCAAAGATAATGCCTCTTTCCTCACAGCCTTAGAGCATTTATTTCTCATTAGTCTACCAAATCTGCAAATTGTTTGTCGGGGAGTTGCCACACCCGACACCTTTCAAAGCTTGAATTCTATAATCATCTCTAACTGCCACAAGTTGAAGAATCTATTTTCAGTAGGGTGGTTGAAGAACCTCCAGAACCTTGAAAAAATTTCCATCAAAGACTGCAATGGGATGAAAGAGTTGGTGGCTGAGGAGGAAGAGGAAGAGATAAGTGCAACATACGACATCACATTGCCTATGTTAAAGAATCTCTATCTTTTTCATGTAAGTAAATTGAAGAAGATTTGCAGCAAGAGACTTGTGTGCAGTTCTATGGTTTCCATTACAATAGAAGGTTGTCCTAAGCTGAAGAAGATACCTTTCTCTGTTGGCACCTCATCTATGGCTTTTCAAGGAAAGATTAGGGGAACAGGAAAGTGGTGGGATGCATTGGAATGGGATGATCCTACCACTAAACCTCTCCTCCACCTCCTTTTCAAAGAAGTGGAAGGAAAAGATGATGCTTATGATGATGACAATGACGACAATGATAGCGATGACAGTGATGTTGAAGCAGCAGAAGAAGTAGATAATGATTATGATCGTCATGAAAAAGAAGCATTTGAAAAGAAGAAACAACTATTGCAACAATAAAAGAATCAGGTACCACCCTAATTTGATATAGGTAGACTCTCTTACATGGCAGCTTCCATTTCTTTCATTTATATTTGGAAATGACCCAACCCTATTAAAAAACGCTAAAAACTATTTTATCTTACCTACATTGGGACGCTTCCTAACCCTTGGATTAGTGTCCTAGAAATAGGCGGTTACAAAATAATTCAACAAGTGCCTATAAAAAGGAATAAATTCAACGGCTAGAAGCTTCTATTGGTAGAGTTTTAGGACAACTTTTGGAACATTCTACAATTTAACTATTCTTTCCTTTTACTTTGTAGCAGGTATGCATAGATGGATCCTCAAGCATAACTATCTATGGTGTGGACTTCAAGTTATGGTTTTGATTTTTATAGTAAATTGGGATAATCTTTAAGATTAAGACATTTGCTTTTTTCTTTTTAATTCAGATGTGTATCTCTTAAGATCTTTACGAATTTCTCTTAGGGTACCCCCCGCCTCTATATATTCTCCACATTGTTAATGGAATAAATATAATATTTTTAGGTGGCCGTATCAGTGGTAGCCATGGCTTGTCCTTAAAGAATGATAGGGCTGGTTGGATTATGAATGAATGAAACATATATCTTTCAATAGCTAGTGCCCTCTTCATGTGTGTGCATTTGGAAGATGTGTCTGGTAGTGTCACGCCCCCAAATTCAGAACCCAAGTGCGTTGTTAAGCACTTGAAGTGGAATGTGAATTTCATATGGGGTCCACTGTGATATATATGACTTGCCATACCATCCATCCATTATGCTAAGTTGATTTTAGGGCATGAGCTCAAAAATGAGGCAGATCTAAAGCTCAAGTGGACCACGTCACAAGAAATAGTGGGAATTGAAGGCCTACCAAAAACTTTTTGAAGGCTTCAAAAGTTATGGATCAAACTAATATTTCTGTTTCCCCCTTCTCCATATCCCTATGACCATATGAACAGGTTAGTTTGGAAATAAACAATCTTTTATACCTTCGGAAGAAAAAAATTTTAAGAGGTAGAAGTTTTACTACCTATATTTCTTATAGGGTGGGCTACTTGATCTCTGCATCTGCCTCATTTTTGGGCTCATACTCTAAAATGTTCAGTAAAATAGATCAACGTTGTGGATATCTCACATGTATCATGGTGGGCCCCACTGTCCTTTTCAGACCAATTTTCAAGATGAAAATACTTAACATAAATCGGCATGCCGAGAAAGCAATAATAACCCATTTACCATGCATATAGCGTAAAAAGAAAAAAATCAAAAGGCCTTAGAGTCAAACCCTAACTTGATTAGAAGAAAAAAAAAAAAAAAAAAAAGTGGAATTCAGAGCTCGGATAAACGAAGGAAATTGAAGCTGGGTTCAGTGGGCCAAACAAAAATATAAACAGAAAAATGTGGAATACACACGCAGAATACACACCACGTCAGTTGCTGAAATAGTGTGGCGGGCTGTGACAGAATCCGTTCACAGTAATTCATACGGAAACGGATTGGCTACACTGGCCAGTGGTCGGTACTATGTGGGCTCCACCATGATGTATGTGTTTCATCCATACCGTTCACCCATTCTTCCAGATCATTTTATGACATCAGTCCAAAAATGAGTTTGATCAAAATCTCAAGTGGATCACACAGTGTTGATTGAACGCCTACCATTAAAAACTTCTTGGGGCCACAAAAGTTTTGGATCAAGCTGATATATATTGTTTCCCTTCATCCAAGTCTGTATGACCTGATCAATAGGTTAGATGTCAAATAACCATTACGGTGGGTCTATGAGGCTTTTAATGGTGGACATTCAATCAAAACTGTTTTCCCATGATGTGGTCCACCTGAGATTTAGATATACTTCAATTTTGTGATGAGGCCCTAAAATTATCTTTTAAAATGGATGGAATGCGTGGATAAAACACATACATCATGGTGGGGTCCACATAGCACCCTCCACTAGCCAAACCGCGTCCAATTCATATATGACAGCTGGAGAGCTGGATACCGGCGGAATGAGATTGGCTGGTGTACACCACCGACCTGGCTAGTGTCGGAGCCTGTCGTGCGAAGACGAGCGCAGACGCTCCTCGAGCTCGGAGTTGTACGAATGGTTCAAAGGAGATCAAAGTTACATGAGCCTAACAATGATGTATTTATTATATCCGCACCGTTCATCCATTTGGAAAAATCATTTGAGAGCATGAACCCAAAAATTAGTAATATCAAAACCTCAAATGAACCACACCAAAAATTCACGATTAATTCTCACCGTTAAAACATTTGCAGAGCCCGTCATAACGTTTATTTTCCATCAAATCTGTTGGTTATGTCACACAGACCTGGATGAAGAGGGAAAACAAATATCATATTGATCTAAAACTTCTGTAACCCACGAAAGTGTTTCAATGATAGAAGTTCAATCTCCCATTGTTTTTTACAGTGTGGTCCACTTGATCTTTGTATCTTTCTTATTTTTAAACTCAAGCATTAAGAGTAGCTCGCCAAATGGATGAACGGTTTGGATATAACACGTACCTTATGATACAACCCACAGAACTTGGTGAGGTCAACCCACCAGCCAGGTCGGTGGTGTGTGCTACCCCAGCCAATCCGCTTATGATACCGGCGGTCCATATGATGGATCCTTCTATAAATGATTATCCGTTGATCCAACAGAGTTCTCTTGTTAAATCCATTTTATGGTGATTAAAGGCCAGAGTATTTTCAGCCATGGATGTCACTATCCTGATGGATGGTATGGATTCACTTGCACGGTTGTCATGTGTAGGGAAGTGGGCATTGAACGCAAGTTCTTGATCAACCTGTATCATAACTGGGCAAAACTCACTGCCGAGGGAAGCATGGTGGGACCCAACGTGATGTTTTAGATAAATCCCCACATTCATCCGTTTTTTACAAATCATTTTAGGACACTATCCAAAAAATGATACAAACTCAAAACTCAAGTGGGCCACATGATAAAGGATCGAACGCCTGTTGTTGAAACATTCATTGGTCACAGAAGTTTTAGATCAGGATAATTTTTATGTTTTCACTTCATCCCAATAGGAATGACCCTATGAACAGTATAGATGGCATATAAATATCACAGTGGACTTAAGAAGGTTTATTTTCCATCTAATGTGTTCATAAAGCTGCGTAGAGTATGAAGAAAGGAAAACAAAAATAACACCTTGATCAAAACCTATATTGTTATGGGGAAATTCGATATGACAAGTCAAGCCGATTACCAAGAGCTCGGAGCTCAGAAGGAAGGCCTCGGAAAGAAATATTACTTCGGGTCTATCTAGACCCTCAAATTATGGCGGTTCAGCAAAACCGAGCTCTCCACCGATGAATCACGACTCCGAGGTATGATACTTATCTGAGGACCCACGGGCCACGTCTGCAAAGCAACCGAGCTGGGCTTACATCCAAGACTGAGGCTAGGTACGAATCCACTCGACAAACTACGACCCTAGGCCAACTAAGATGAGCTCTCGTCCTTGTCCTCATCCTCATCCGAAGAATGTTGTCCGAGTTGAGCTCTTGTCCTTGTCCTCATCCTCATTCGAAGAAGGTTGGCCAAGTCAAGTTCTCGTCTTCGTCCTCTTCCTCATTCGAGGAAGATTGGCTGAGCCAAGCTCTCCTCACATCTTGGAGGCTGGAAACGTATTCCGACCACAGACTCCGACCATAAGGTTCAACTGACTGTTCGGGAGACCAAGTTCCGAAGCCAACCCTAGTATGAACATGGCCGAAGATCACACCCGTGGATACGACCCATTAAGGCATACGGGAGAATGATCCGGTGCACGATCCAAAGATAGTAACCGATATCTCCGCACACACGACATCTGTCTGATTGAGCAAATCGTGCCGAGATTGACGGACATGATCTCTCCATCCTACAGGTATAAATACCAGGGGACCCCATTGCAGCAAGTACGCAATATCTTGCACCCTCTCTCAACATTACACAACTTAGACCCAGATTCCCAAGCCTGACTTAGGCATCGAAGGGTCCCCTGTTTAAGCCAGGGTCTCCTTTGCTCACCCTTTTTGTGTAGGACCAGGGTTCATTTCGAGTTTGTAACATTGAGTGGAGGGTGGTCCAAGTTTTGACCTCAACATATATAGCTCCAAAGAAGTTTTTAATTGTGAGCATTCAAACTCCATTATGTGGTGCCCTGGAGTGTTGGATTTATCTTATTTTTGAGCTCACACCTTAAAATGATATGGAAAAATGAATGGATGGCATGGATAAAACAAATACATATAGGTGTTCACTCCCCAAGTATAGGGTTGTGATGTAGTAATAATCTCGGTGAGATCGAGGTCAAATCCACAGGAACTAAACCTTGTACGTAATCTGAAAGTAATCAGAAATAGAACTAGAAGAAGATGAAATCTAAATCAAGTGAATATGAGGAAATAATCGTGAAATATTACTCTAAAACTTGTAAAATTCAAAGGTGGGAAACTAGAGATTCGGAGGATCCACTTGTAGAGATCAGGGAGATCTACGCTTGATTCATGAACTCAACTGGACTTCAAGTCCCATCTTCATCCAGTTGGAAGATACATCACCAAAGTTCAATCTGAACTTCATTTGATCTAGTTTTCAAAGAGATGAAAGGTATATGAATTAGAGATGATTCCATCAGAAAACCATGCCCATGAGACAAAGTAAACAATAGAATTAAACTAATCAACAACCAATTAGGAAGATGTATGAATGTTAGGAAGGATTCCATCATCTAACCATGTCCAATGGCCAATGATGAACAATACAACTTCCTAACTTTACAATCAAAATAATGAAAATGAAATACTTAAAGCCATCGCAGATCTATTGTAATTTCAGTCACAACAAACCATTAAAAACTGAAGGCATTCCTATTAATCAAACTACAATCAAGGTAGTTCATAACATGAATCAAAATCATAAAATCGTTCCCATCACACCACAAGCTTCACCTCTTAGCCCTATCTAAGAGGTTTAGCACAACATGATCAGACTAAATCTCAACATAATTCATAAGAAAAGCAACAAAAATAATAAAGAAAATAACTAAATCCAAAACTTCTCTCTCTCACGTCTGAAAATTGAATGTTTTCTCTCTCCCTTTCTCTTCCTTTTATAGCTGATGGAGGTGGTGGAGAGGTGTCGCAGTGGAGTCGGTGCATGGAGAGGCGGTGGAGAATGCCCTTTACACAACAGAGAACTCCCCTGTGTAAATCCTGTTACGCAGTCAAGAAGACGGTCTAAAAAACACCCATTTTCCTTGCTTTCTCTTCAAAGGAATAATGTCCCCTGGGACGTTTTGGGGTGGCCTATATGATGAACAGATCAGATCTGATATCCGATTAACGATAGTGGGCCTCAAGATCTCATGCCACGGTGGCGGGATCTTTCGGTCGCACGCAACAGAGCATGCGCACTTCTTGCGTTGTGATGTCGGTGGTGCCCATGACCATTGTTGATTGAAAAATCCACTCCGTTTGTTGAATGCACATAAAAAAATCAATTAGGAATGGCTGGTTTTGGATTAGATTCGGTGTGGCCCACTGATTTCTCATTTCACTGTTCGTCCTATGCTTGGACGATTGAGATCCGATCGCTGCTGTCTTTTGAAATACCGCCACCTAGGTCTTGGTTGGTGGGCCTGTAAGACTTTGATGGACGGTCTGGATCTAACCTTTGAATCGTGATGGAGGTCCACAAGAGAGGATAACAACTCTCTGTTCTTGCAACAACAGAGAACGGCAATTGCCGTTTTTGAATTTGTAGTCGGTCAACAACCTATTGACCAACTTCACTAGCTCGATGCATAGCAGTTGTGCACCGACTGTGCACTCACACCCATGAATGTGGGGTCCACCCTGATATAAATGAGAAATCCAATCCATCCATCAGTTCTTTCAGCTAATTTAAGGAGCCGAGCTCAACTTTGAAGAATATCCAAAGATCAAGTGGGCCCAAAATCGACGATATATGGGCTAATCTATTCGTTGGGCCACTTCCACAGGGATCTGGGGGCTGAAATTCTACGTGTACGGTTAATTTATGGTCCTCAAGCTAGATATAAAGTTTTGAACCAAACGTATGGTGGAAACCCTGTGATCTTGCATTCTGGACGA
Organism: Magnolia officinalis; assembly: GCA_021015155.1. Taxonomy (NCBI): domain Eukaryota; kingdom Viridiplantae; phylum Streptophyta; class Magnoliopsida; order Magnoliales; family Magnoliaceae; genus Magnolia; species Magnolia officinalis. The sequence goes on along the minus strand of JAJHSJ010001653.1, from coordinate 21,091 downwards.
CTTTCAGGCCTCTTTAGTGTGACATACGTGATTTTCTTAAATCTCGGCCATGTAAAATCATCGATCTCGGTCCCCTGGAGTCCGTCCCTTTCCTTGGTGATTCCTGAGCGTTAAATCCATGCTTTTAGCATCCTTTTCAGTCAATGCTCGTAAATTCACCTTGCATCACAAACACGATTAAAATAAGACGTTAAACAGTATTATGTTCGTAAAATTAGGTAATAAATGGAGTTTAATATGCAATATTTGACCCTCAACAATAGGTGAGCCCCATGGAGCCCCCGCCATGATCAAGTTCATCCTCACGAGGCAGGACGCAATCCGCGTCCATATATGATAATTAGAGGTGGGCATCGAGTTAAGTCGGAACGGATTGGGTCCAACTCGACTCGATTCAATTTTTCAAGAATCTGACCCGAACTCGATCCGATCCGGGACCGAGTCCAGCAGGGCTGACTCGATCCAATCTGAATCCTTTCTAGCCTGACCCAAACCGAGTCCGACCCGGTTTAGGAAACCGAATCGAGTTGAATTTGTCCAATCGATTCGGACTGGGTTGAATCAAGATAGGGAGAGAGAGAAGGAGAGAGAATGAAATGTGGAAACCGAGAGAGAAAGAAGGAGAGAAAGGAGGCCTACCAATTCTTATAAACATAGTAACCAATGCGGATTTCATATAAACATAGTAGTAAGGCCTACCAATTCTTGAAGCAAGTATACTGTTCATTATGCTACTATCTTCATTCATATGATGCCAAATGACCCCTTGGTGCAGGTCACGTCCTCCATGTGAATGCACCTAGTTAGGCTAGTGCAATCCATTAATATAAGCATAGGGAAGTTTATATGTTGGGCTAATTAATTCATACCATTTAGCCTAAATGAAAGATTATAAATCCTTAGATTAGATCCAACGACATGTAATAAATTGGATCAGAATAGAATACATTAAAATGCTATTTGTGAAAAGTAAAAAAATAAAAATAAAAAATAAAAAAAAATAAAAAAAAATCGCTTATAATGCCTAAAATTGACTTATTAAATAAATGGTTCGGTCTTTTTATTTATTTATTTATTTTCTTTTCTTTTCACTTAGTCCCATGCCAACCGTCTATCATCCAAATTTTAAATGGTCTGGCATGGACCTAAAAATTTGACTCGATTATTAAATGGGTTGGGCCACTGATTTCCAAATGGATGACTATAGGTAGGGGTGTATATGAACCGAGTTAGATCGGTTAGCTCACTCAACTCGACTCGAAAAAGCTCGATTCGACTTGGTTTGAAGCTGAGGTTGAACTGATTTTTCGAGCTCGAAAAAATTTAGAATCGAGTTCGAGCTTTTTTTTTTTTTGGTTAGCTTGTTAGTACACACCCATGTCACTACACACACTCCATGTTAGCCACCCCCGCTAGGGATTGATACTAAGACCTCAAGTGTTGAAACGAGGTATCTCCACTCAGTCTGCCAATTGAGCTATGGATCTAGGCCCGAGCTTGACTCAACTCGGATCTAGCCCTAGCTCGAATCGAATTAGTTCGGTGACTCGGTTACTTTGATATTGATGTTGCTCAACAAGTGTTTGATGAAATGACTCAACGAACTATCGGCTAGTGGCAAGTAAGGTATGTATATGAAACAAATACCATTTTTCCTTAATTTTAATGTTGCCTATAAAGTGTTCGATGAAAATCAACGGAGTCGGCCGATTTTAGCTACATGTTCGATGAAATACTTGTCCCAAAATCGGTCATAAATGGCAAGGAAGGTAGGTATATAAAATAAGTACCATTTTCCTTGATTTTGATGTTGCATTGCATGTGTTTGTGAAAATGCTGTAGAGGCTTGATTTTGGCTCGAACTCAGCTCGAACTGGCCTGAAGTGCTGACTGAACCGAGCCGAGTTGACCAATCAGTCTCGAGGATCGAGCCGAGCCAAGTTCAAACTGGGTCAGCTAGTGGCCAAGCCCGGTCGAGCTAAGGCCAGCTCAACTCGGTTCAGCTCGGTGTACACCCCTAACTGTAGGGCTGGTTACGGGCTGGGCTTGGGTCAGGTAGAATTAACATTTTGAATGGGCTGGACCGGACCATTAAAAATGTGGGCTTAAACGAGCCTAGGTCTACCCCATACCAGGCCAAATTGCCAGTACATTTAAGCCATCAACTAGTAAGGGGATCAGCTCAATCTTTTGGACCAGGGCCGGTACACAATGGGGCATGCCTAATGAACGGCCCGGATTTCGAACTAATGGAGATTTTTTTATTTTTGATTTTTTATGTCAGGCTGTTGATAGGGCAGGCAGAACCTACCCTACGCGGGACGCGGATTTCCTGGGCAAGCCTTTGACAGGAAGTTCCTGCACAAGAATGCTGGGTGGGGCGCACTGAAATGTACGTGAGAAATCAACTCCGTCCATCCGTTTTTATAGCTCATCTTAGGACGTATGACAAAAAATGAGGAGGACAAAAAAACACAAGTGAGTCACAGGAGAAGGAAAATTGGGAAAAGAAATTCCTACATTTGAAACCTTCTTGGGCTCCACCTTGATGTTTATATGATATAAAAGCCGTTTATAAGGTCATTCACAATAGGATGAAGTGAAAACACCAGAAAGATAGCTGACAAAAAACTTTTATGGCCATAAGAATGATTCAACGGTGCTCACTGAATTCCCACTATTTTCTCTCGTGTGTCCCTCCTAAAGGTTGGATACATCTCATTTTTGGTAGTACGTTCTAAAATGAGCTCAAAAAACGGATGGATGGGGTGGATTTCTCATAAACATCTCTGTAGGCTCCACCTTTCCGCGAACAAGAAATCCGCGTCCCAGTGAGCTGAAGGTCCGCACCTGTGCTTTGCACGTGCGAGCGAGGGTCACGGCTCATCCGGTGCGATGATCGTGAAGATGTCCTGGCATGCTCATCCGGGTGGGTTACACTTGTACGGAGGAGATGGACAGATATACAAGATTGATTAACGGCCCACGTTCACCTAAATATGTTGTAGACCACATGATCATAGAATTATTGGCCAGAGCATTTATTCAGTGGGGACATTCAGGTAAGCGGCTCGGATCTTGCAACTGTCCCATATTTTTCTTAGCTTTTATCGCTCTAGCCCATAACAAAGGCCCACACGTGTGCATTGATGTGAGCAGTGGGCATATGATGGGCCTTCCTGATGAATGGTCAGGATCTTGCACATCCGGGTTAAGTCCCACCAGAAGTCCAGACGAGAATCGCTTGGGAGATCAACTGTATAGTTGGACCCATCATCTTACAATCCAAGCCACTAATTTGGTGGGACCCATACTATTATCTTCTTAGGTGATTGGACGAACAGGATTTTCTGTAGGGGAAATCCTGTGTCCATGGCCGATGTACCATAGCAATGTTGGCGAGAGCAAAATAAAATTTTTGAGGGCCCCAACAAACCTAGCATGGCCCTTTGACAGCCCTACGGATAATGAGAGCAGTAGATGAACCATCCATATTACATGATAGCAGGCCACATCTATGGAGTTATCACCTGCGAATGCATAACATAACATCAAGTTTTCATTTTGTACCAGTAGGCCATAGCTTAATACTCACGACCGTTGGTCTGTTTGGCCTACGCAGGTGGGCCATTCGATCATAACCTCTCATAGCCCAAGTTTTCAACTGTAGGAGTTTAATCCACACTGTTTCATGTGCTGTGGTCCACTTGAGCTTTGTATATATATTTTATTTTTGGATCATTCCATAAAATGATCTTGGAAAACAGATGGACGGCATAGATATATAAAATAAAATACATACATTGCAGGCCCATGGAGTCCGGTCATGTGTTGGGTTAACTTACCGTTCATCCCAGGTCATCGAATCTTAAAACAGGCTTGACTCGGCTCGGACACAGTTTCGATCCGAGTTGAGTTGAGCTTTTGCGAGTCGATTTGAGCAAGCTAACTCGACTCGTGTACACCTCTAGTTTCGAATTTCAGGCCGTGACACTACCACACACATCCTCCAAATGCACACACATGAAGAGAGCACTAGCTATTGAAAAATATGTTTCATTCATTCACAATCCAACCAGCCCTATCACTCTTTGCGGACAAGCCATCGCTTCCACTGATATGGCCAACCTGAAAATATTATATTTATTCCATTAACAATGTGGAGAATATATAGAGAGGTGGGGTGCCTAAGAGAAATTCGTAAAGATCTTAAGAGATACACATGAATTAACAAGAAAACACAAAATGTCTTAATCTTAAAGATTATCCCAATCTTCTATAACAAATCAAAACCATAACTTGAAGTCCACACCATTGATAGTTATGCTTGAGGATCCATCGATCCATTCATACCTGCCATAAAGTAAAAGGAAATTAGAATAGTTAAATTGTAGAATGTTATAAAAAGTTGTCCTAAAACTCTACCAAATGGAAGTTCCTAGCCGTCGAATTTGTTCCTTTTTATAGGCGGCACTTGTTGAATTATTTTGTAACAGTCTATTTCTTGGACACTAATCCAAGGGTTAGGATCTTCCATCTTGAGAGATTAGTGATGGTATCTCTATCCACAATTTGTCAATTCCCATAATCTAATTAGGACACTATTCATATCCCCATGCATCAGAGCCATGGTTAAAATACTCTTATGACTCAGATCGAGTCATTTGTCCCTGATCGAGTCTCGACTGGCTGGAGTGGGGTTACTTAGGGGGTGATTCATATTTATTGAGAGTCACTGAGTCCGAATCGCGAGTCCTAAAATCATACCAAGGGCCTGTAATATCATATTCTTTCACATTTCCTTTGGTTGAATGTACCTTTTTCCTACATTTAGCATTGGAATGGTAAAACTTCAGTACTAATCTAGTAGCAACAGTGGAAAACTGGTCCATAACTATAACTTTTTTTACAGTGAATATCATTTCTCAACATCAACAACAACAACAACGCCAACGACGGTAATAAAAAATAATAATAACTTTAAGCATTTAATATTAATACTCTAAATATATATTACAATGCAAGTGGTGGGGACCAATTTTTTCCCCTACAATTAATTTCCAATAATGAATAATTTTGTGCATTTAAGGGACATGAATAAATATTTTTAAAAGTTACAAGTATTTTAAGAAATTAAAAATATATTTGTACAAATATTTTGTTAATATTTCACCTATAAATGCCACTTGGTACTATTTATATTCCCTCCCCCTCTCTCAAAAAAATAAAAAAATAAAAAATAAAAAAAATAAAAAAATAAAAATAAAAGAGTGCCAACTTCTCTCTCACCCAAGCAGACTTTTCCCACCAATACTTAGTAAATAGCTAGGTGCTGCGTGCAAGGAACTTTCATGAGATCCACGTTTTCCATCAAGTACACTATCCCATTCAAACCATTGAACCCAAAAATCATGATAATCCAAAACTAATCATGATCATCAAAAACTATGGTGGGCCACACCATAAGAAACATTTAAGAAGGAACTCCCACCATTACTTTTGTGCAGGGCCTTCCTTGGTGTTGGAAGCGGATTGCGTCCTACCCCGAACGTCTCTACCCAAGAATAGGAAGATTTATATGGGGCCCACCATAATTTATCTTTTTATCCACATCCATCCATTTTCTCAGTTCATTTTAAGGTATGAGCCAAAAAATGAGGTAGATCCAATGCTCAAATGTACTATGCCTGATATGTCTTTTGCATTTAATGCAACCAAAGCTTATTATTTGGTGTGGATCGTTTGAGCATTAGATATACCTCATTTTTAGCTCATACTTTAAAATGTTCTAAGAAAAGGGATGGACGACGTGGATAAACAGACATGACATGGATAAACAGATATCACGGTGAGCTCCCACACAGATCTACCCATTCCTAGGTAGAGACGGGCAGGGGTAGGATGCAATCAGCTTCCCTTAGTGTTCATGTGCCATCAAATCCATTCATCTGATGTACCTTGTTATGATGAAAGAATCATGCAAAAATCACATTATTCAAAGATTTGGGCAATGCTACATAAATTTAGAGGTTTTAGGTATGAGTTTATAGAGTGGCCCACCTAAGAGTTGAATCAACATAATTCGTAAACAAGGTGTGTTTACCTGTTGAAAAGTATAGTTCTTATGCAGGTTTAGTGGGAAAAAAAAAAAAAAAAACCTTCATGAGGCACCGAAAATTTTTTCAACTTTCCTACCCATCTCTATTTTCCTTAACATCCATGTCAGTAAGATAAAAAAATGGAGTGAGAGTCAATCAACTGAAACTCTTCGATGAAAATATATCCATATGTTCAGAGTGAGGAATGCTCGGCTGCCCACCGGTTCTTATGAGAACTTTTTGAGAACTCATTTCTGGTTACATAAGAGCAAAATCTGAACCGTCCACCTCATGCAGCACCCCATAAAACTCTGATGACCCAAATTTTACCACGATCCAAAACTTTGGTGAGCCATGACGAAAGAAAGAGGCAAATCAAGGGAAGAAATTATTTTCTTTTGCCATGGCCCACCAAAATTTTAGATTATGGTAAAATTTGGGCCCTTAGAGTTTTAAGGGGTGCTACATCAAGTGGATGGTTCAGATTTTGGGCTCATGTAATAAGAAACGAGTTCTCAAAAAGTTCTCATGAGAAGCCGTGACAACTGGTGCGCAGCTGAGCATACATATATACACACGCATGTGTGTCTACGCACCAGGTTTGTAAGAAGGGAAATATCCTAATCATTGAATTTTTCGTCCTGTGCATTTCTTCTTAACCACTTATTTGTAAGTCAACAATGAAAAGGTAAAGTCATTTATTCCTGGGGTACGGGAGTGTTTTTTCGACTTTCCTTTCCATCCGTGTTAGTAAGAGTAAAGAAATGGAGTGCAAAAGTCAATCAATTGAAATTGTTATATATATATATATATAGAGAGAGAGAGAGAGAGAGAGAGAGAGAGAGAGAGAGAGAGAGAGAGAGAGAGAGAGAGAGAGAGAGAGAGATATGCATGTACATAATAAGAGGCTGAGCTTCCTGGTTGTGACTAACAAGGAACTTTCTTATTATGCACCCAGTTTGTTACAAGGGGAAGATCCTAATCATCGAATCTTTCTCTTAGTGTGCATTTCTTCTTAATCATGTATTTGCAGGTCAACAATGAAAATGTTAAAGCTGACTAATTGCAAATACTTCATCCAACTATGATAGGGGCTATCGGATCAATGGCATGGATAAAACAGCTATATATGGCCTCACATACACAAATTTGGCCTCATCTGATAGCATTAACAAAACCCTAATTGAAATACTAAGATCGAATTAACCTGAGCAGTTCTTCCGACTGGTGGACTCTTCCATGTATGTCATGTAGTTGAATGATCTTGGTCATTGGATTGCTAGCCTTTTCCCCCTATGAATCCCCACTTCATCAAGTATAACCTTCTCATTTCGCCATCTATTCATTTGTCAGTCATGACAGAGAAGAATAACCAGTTAAGATTGCTGAATTGGATTATTAATTAGGAAGTGTCCCCATGCAAGTAAGATAAGATAAATAGTTTATAGTGTTTTTTTTATAGGGTAGGGTCATTTCCAAGTATAAATGAAAGAAATGGCAGCTGACATGTAAGAGAGTAGAATCTATATCATATTAGGGTGGTACCTGCTTCTTTTACTGTTGCAATAGTTGTTTTTTCTTTTTAGATGCTTCTTTTTCATGATGATGATGATCATCATCATCATTATCTTCTTTTTCTTCTTCATCACTGTCATCGCTGTCATTGTCGTCGTTGTCATCATCATCATATCCTTCCGCTTCTTTGAAAAGGGGGTGGAGGAGAGGTTTAGTGGCAGGATCATCCCATTCCAATGTATCCCACCACCTTCCTGTTCCCATAATCTCTCCTTGAAAAGCCATAGATGAGGTACCAACAGAGAAAGGGATCTTCTTCAGCTTAGGACAATCTTCTATTTTAATGAAGACCATAGAACTGCACACAAGCACCTTGCTGCAAATCTTCTTCAATTTATTTACACATAAAAGACGGAGATTCTTTAACTTAGGCAATATGATGTCATATGCTGCACTTATCTCTTCTTCTTCCTCCTCGGACACCAACTCTTTCATACCATAGCAGTATTCAATGCAAATTGTTTCAAGGTTTTGGAGGTTCTTCAACCACCCTACCGAAAATAGATTCTTCAACTTGGGGCAGTCATAGATGATTATGGTATTCAAGCTTTGAAAGGTGCCACGTGTGGCAACTCCCGACAAACAGTTTGCAGATCTGGTAGATTCTCAAGAAATAAATGCTCTAAGGGCGTGAGGAAAGAGGCATCATCTTCGTTTGCTAAAACATACTTCATGCTACGGCACTCGGTAATGAAGCAAAACTTCAATCCCTCCACATTCTGTAAGGAGAGAAGCGAGAGTCGGGAGAAATTTGTGCATTTGGAAATCATCAAGTCCACTGTGTTGCCAGGCAGTAAGAGGGAACTTTCTCTAGTGCCAACTTGCAGATTTCTGAGATATACAAAACGCTGAAACTCATATAAATAATTGAATTCATCTATTTTGAAGCAAGATTCCAGCCTCAAATACTCGACTGGTCCATCTCCTATAATGAAATAGAATTTCTTCAACTTATGCCACAGCCTAGATTTGATATAGTGTGAGAAGGTCACAAGATTAGGAAAGCAAAGTTTAAGATGAACCAACCGAGTTAGACAGAGAAGCTTAGATATTACTCTTGCATCAATCCTTTCCAATTTGTCCATGTACAATAAATCAAGGAATCTTAAGTTTGCTAATGTTTCCATCCCCTGCGGAAGTTGGTCGATGAGTGCGAAAGAAAGGTCCAACAGCCTCAGCTCATTCAGCTTTGCTAGTGAAGGAACAGTAGATAATTTGCGACAATTTGTTAGCACCAGTGCACGGAGGTTCACCAAATCAGAAAGTGAGTCAGGCAGGCACCTGATGTTAGAATCAGATAGATCCAGAACTCTGAGGCCACACATATGCTGAAAGAAGGATGGAGTAATATGACCTTCAAGAGGATTACCTTGTAAAAACAAGGTAGTGAGTTTACGGCAGTTGGGCGTTGCTACGAGGCTATTGATTCTGTTACTCATCAATGAAACCCTGTTCACATCTCCCACCCATTCCTCATCTTTCAGAGGCTCTTCCATTCCGGTCGCAGTCTTGACTATGAACCGAGGGTTATGCTTAGTTATGCCGATCGCCATGTCCCTAAGTAAGTCATGCATCTTTATATATTTAATGCCATAATCAATGAAACTTTCTAGCATGCAAGCACGTGTGAGCCCGTTCACTATCGAATGTCCGTTGGCAATTTCGGCTTGAATATTCCCCATTTCATTTATTATCCCCTCACAAATCCAATATTTAATCACCTCTTCTACAGGGATCTTGTAATCTTCTGGATACAACGAGCAGTACAAGAAACAAGCACGACTCTTCTTATTACTCAAGCGATTGTAACTGAACATTAGCCGCCTAAAGACTTTGTCCTGGATGCTTTCGATTTCACTCGCTGAGCTTCTCAATTGATTCAATGCATTACTCCATTCATGAACATCATTAATATCTCTAAGAGCCCCGCCAACCGTGATGAGCGCCAGTGGTAGACCTCCACATTCTTCAGCCACAAGTTTTGCGATAGTTTGTACATTTGAAGCCAGCACCACGTTGCTACCAAGATGGTCTTTAAATAAATCCCATGCTTCCTCTTTGGAAAGTTCTTTTACTTTAATGTTTTTATCTGTCTTCATTCCACGGCAAACATCCAATGACCGAGATGTCAATACTATCTTGCAACCATTTTCTTCACTAGGTTCAGGAATTCCAACTTGTTTAAGTGAAAATGACTTCCACATATCATCTAGGATGAGCAAAAACTTCTGCTTGGTTAGTAATGCTTCATGTAATGTTGTTGCTCTACTTACTTCATCGTTGTCCTCTTGTAAGTTCAGTTGGACTTTCTTTGCAATATCTGTTTGTAGCCTCTTCAAGTTAAGATCTTCAGACATAGTCACCCAGATAATACTTTGAAAAAGCTTGGCATCCTTGAGACGATTGTTAATGTTCATCATGATGGTCGTCTTTCCTATCCCGGCCATCCCATATACGCCTACCATTCCTATCTTTGCATCCTTTATCCAATCCAAAATCTGCTCTGAAATTTTTGCTGCCGATGTTTTAGCTCGTAAAGCTGGTGTGTGTAAAGTACGTGCGGTCGGCAGTAGCTGATCAACGGCAACCCCATCCTCAGAAAGTCCCTTCCCCTTGAGCTCTTTTACTTTGGAAGTTGTCTCTAAAGCTCTCTTGCTTAGTTTTAGGCGGTCGAGACATCTCCTGTTTTCTTCGAATTCCTTTACGATGTCACTCACTTCATTTTTAACATCATTCACGTCTTTCAACCAATTGTTCACTTTAGCCTTGGGATCCCTCCGCTGCAACTTAGCCCTCTCAACTTCTTTAGTAACATCACTTTCTTCACAAGTTAGTTCATCACTCTCCTTTCTCAAATTCTCCACATTTTTTTTCAGATTCTTCACATAACTTATATGTCGAGCGAGAGGACCCCACGATGACTTCAAGACATCAAGAACACACGTAAAACAATCCATAGTCACTGAAAGAGACAATAGAAGCAGACATATCAGACCTTGAAAGTTCAACCAAGAATAGATGGGAAAAAAAAAAGAAAGAATTCCAATTAGAAAGAAAATAAAAAAAGATAAAAGAAATGAGTTTGATTATATGTTGTTCGTAGCAATTGACATAGTAAGTCATCTAACAGAATCATTTTCATTTCATACATATATGTTCTTAGGCTCCATTTATCATAATATATCAAATAGAACCATTTTCATTTCATATATTTAGGGGCCACCTTGTGTGGGACTGAGATCGATGAGCTGATAGCCGAGGCGCCCCACCATTGGGCTAATCTGGTTTCGATAGACGATGTCTCCAATATGTGGATGCCGAAGATGTCTCCAAAATAGGACCAAGCAACCACCGCTATCTGGCTATGCAGAAACAGGTGAGGAATTGACTCGGTCAAATGGCCCTGCGCAACATTAGCGTTACAACAAACGCACTTGGAAGCCATGCTGATGCCGTGAGATTGTACTGCCTCATCCACCGCAGTCGCCCTCATTATCACTCTCCAAGTAAACAGCGAGATCCTAGGAGGAAGCTTACCATGCCAAACCCATCTTGCCCAGCTTCTGCTAGGTTGGGGAGATCTTCATTTCTCCCAGGCTGAAGAAATAGTGAACTCTCCTGAGGCTGAGAAAGGCCAGAATGGGGTGTCCGTCCCCTTCGAGAGAAAGAAACCTTGATGGAAAAGGTAGTCCACTACCTGTTGAGGGAGGTAGATAAAGGTTGCCGAGGGCGGCAGAGGGCCATCCTTGCCCAACACCTGCTCTGTTTTCAGCTGAAGTAATCTAGGCGGCAATGGGGAAGAAGCTAAGCGGTGGAGCGAGCCGAGACCCGACCAGTTGGCGAACCAGAAACTACATTTTCCATCACCCAGGTTCCACTGCACAAAAGATTCAACCGCAGGGATCAAAGCATGAATCCTCTTCCACAATGGGGAGGCAAAAACTGCAGGATTGGACGGACCAGAAGAAAATATGTCTAGGGCATATTTTGCTGACATAAAAGAACTCCAAAGGCTTTTAACCGGTGCATATTTAATGGCCTAGGCCATCTTCAGTCTAAACGCAGCCATCGTGTCCTTCAACTTCCTTATATCAAGCCTCTCTTCCTCCTTTGGGATCGCGATCGACTTCCAGCTTTTCCAGTAGCATTTGTTATTGCCATCATTCCAACCCCAGAAGAAAGCTGCAAATTTCTTTTCTAGAGTGGTCAGCACTTGAGTCGAGATATGGGCTGCTACCAAGGAAGGAATCGGGATGCTGTTCAATACATGATGCAGCAAGACAACCCTACCTGCCTGAGAGAGGCATCTCGCCTACCAACCCCAGATCCGTCCTTCCACTTTATCTAACATCAGCCAAAAAACCGATGCTTTTAGCCTGCCCATTGCAATGGGAACTCCCAGGTAAGAGAAACCAGCCGACACCCTCGCAATCCCGAGAATTGACTTGATTGCCCTCACCCTGGACTCAGGGAGTTTGGGAGATTGGAAAAAGGCGCATTTCCGATGGTTTACTTTTTGACCTGAGGCAGATTGGTAAGAGTCTAGAAAAGCCTTCAATTCCCTCAAAGACGCAAGACCCCCGTTTAGGAATAATAGAGTGTCGTCCGCGTAAAGCAAATGAAATATAGCCAGGCAACCGGTTCTAACCTTGTACGGTTGACAGCGGCCCAGGTCGCCCAACGATTTGAGTCCTCTACTCAATACTTCCGCCACGATTATGAAAAGACTAGGAGAAATAGGGTCCCCCTGCCACAGGCCTCTCGAGGACTTGAAGAAGCCCAAACTCTCACCATTGATAAGAACCGAGAACCAATTGTTCACCTAGCATTTCTCCACTAGCTCGATCCACGGGGGGCAGAACCCGAATCTCTGCAAGACCTACTTTAAGAACACCCAATCCAACCTATCATAGGCCTTTTCCATATCCAACTTAAGGACGATATTACCACCCCGCACTTTTCTGTTCATGTCTCTAAACAACTCCTGAGATAGAGCAATATTTTCCGCTATGGACCTACCCTTAATGAAAGCCCCTTGTTCGGCCGAAATGAGGAGAGGCAACACAGTACTCAACCTGGATGCAACCACCTTCGAGAATATCTTGTAAAGGCAGTTGCAGAGGTTGATCGGCCTAAAGTTTGAGAAACTCTTAGGCGAAGCTAATTTCGGGACTAGGCAAATCAAGGACGCTGATACCGCTCCTTGAAATAGAAAAGTTGTTGCATTTAGCGGGTCTTGCCCCACTATGCCCCAACAGGCAATGAAGAAACAGCTTGAGAAGCCATTAGGGCCAGCTGCGCCATCAGCTGGAATGGACAAAACTACCTGATGGACTTTCGAGGTGGTTGGCGGGGTCATTAGCATTTCATTCTGATCAGGTGAAACCATGGAAGGGAGAACATCAAGTAGACCATTACTGATTTCACAAGGGACTGCATTGAATAGACTTTCGAAGTGCTCCACTGCCGCTAGCTTAATATCGACAATATCATCCAGCGTTTGGCCAGAATCGAACCGAATGTTGCTGATGATAGCTCTTCTCTATTTTTCTGTCGCAGATGCGTGGAAAAAACTGGTGTTCTTGTCGCCCGCATCCAACCAACTAATCCTCGCATTTTGCTTCCAATATCTTTCTTCTAGCAATTGAAGACGATCAAGGTTTGTTGACGCTTCGAGATAGTTTTTCTGCAGGTTGTTGTTCCGGCCTACTGCAGTCGTTGCTTCATGCAATTGACGCTCGTAAATCTCCACTGCTTGCTTAGTGTGTGACAGTTGCACAAAAATAGTACCAAAGATATCTCTGTTCCACACCTTTAGGGCCTGTTTAACCTTCTTCAACTTTATCAATATGTTGTAAATAGGGTGGTTAGATTCTTCTGATTCCTACGTTGACTTCACCACCTGGCGGAATGATTCATGCTGGATCCACATGCTCTGAAATCTAAAGGGCTTCACTGTCGGGGCGTGATCCGAATTGATTCGGGGGAGATGGGTAACCTGGAATGTCGGAAACATAGAGGACCAAGCCGCATTCATAAGGGCCCTGTCCAACCTAGCCCACACTCGGGCCGCTCCGCCTTGATTATTGCTCCAGATAAAATGATTTCCCTAGAAGCCAGTGTCTTGGAGGCCCGCTCTGTCGATCGCTGCTGCAAATTCAAGCGAGTTGGCGCTGTCAACCACTCTGCGGCTCCTTCTTTCATTGGCTTCAATTGTGGCATTGAAGTCTCCACACACAACCCAGGGGGTGTTGATTGCTGAAGAGATTGCTGTCAGGTCACCCCAAAGGCTCCTTCTTTACTGAAGAGATTGACCATGGTTTGCATCATCAAATCAAAGAGATTCTTTAGAGCTATTTAGTGGATGGTCCACATCAATTTTTGGACCATTTTTCGTCAAAAATGACCTGAGCCATCCATTTCATTGGTCACTGATTACATAGATAGGAACAATAAATCATAGCAATTATTGAGAGTAGGAGGAAGCAGAGGTGGGACCCACATAATGTACGGCCTAGATCCATAGTTGTCATAGGTAGGAAGACCTCTGCTCTCCTAGCAAACGTGGTAAGTTCAAAACTCAATATTCCCTTTTTTATGCTTATGTTGTGATAAACCGAGCTTGGCTCCAATACAATTTTGTTGTAATTGTGAAACCCAACAAACCCGGATCAACCATACGTATTAGAAATTTAGATCAAATACCACCATCAATCTGTGCGCTTTACGGAAGAACATTCAATGAAGATAAATCAATCACAATAACTAAAATAACCAAAACAATCAAGCAAGCAAATATAAAACACACCGATTTTATGTGGAAAACCCTTGCAGGAAAAAACTACGGCACAAAGCGGCAGATATCTCCACTATTATTAAAAGCCATAGAGTTTACACCACTCATCTTCTCCGATTACAGAATCACCCGATCTCTCCTTGCAACGTGCACGTAGGAAAACCCTAGTCCCTTTAGAAAATTCATTCATAAGCCCTTATAAGTGTAGAGAACCCTCTCATCTTACAAATTCCTTCCCCTTAGAAAGAAAACACTCGTATTGATTAAGCCTTAATCACAATCATACCTCAATACCTTGATTTACGTTATACCGCGTAACACCGTTGCAACCTGTCAATTGGACTGACACAACATGCTCTGCTCTTGAGAAAACCGACAATCTATGGGTCGAACCAACAGACTGTCGGTCTAATCAATAGTGTCTTGCATCCATTCTCAGACTGGCAAAATCTAAGGCATCCCGCACAACAATCTCCACATTGACTTGTATTCTGTCAAGTCACCTTAAAGATTTCTTATGCTAGCCTCCACCTTGAGCATAGACCGATCCATGCATCCTCCATATGGAATGCAGCTCCATCTGCACCCTTGTTCACGGGTGCCCAATCTCATCAATGACTAGTGAACGTGCACCCGTTCGTATTTAAAACTCTCAAGGATATCATATTTTGCTTCAGATTCGGGACATGCCTGACATCACCTAGAGTCCGTATGACTCCATCAAATATATATCCTTACCTTGATGGTCCTTATTCAGAGGCCTTGTGTTCCGCGTCATTCCCCATTAGAACTCCCACTATCATAAGACTTGTAGGAATCAAACCAAGTCATACCCGGACATATATGATACAAACATCTAGAATTAAGTATCCAAGTATCTGAAAGATGTACATGAGGAGACTGAGAGGTGATCTCCTTCGAAGCTCTCTTCCACCATACTAGCCGATTCGCCCTAATACCTTTTACTATTGCTATCTAAGCCATCTTTCATTTTCTGGCATTCTCTATAAATCAGCCACTTAATGCCACAATAGAAGCATCCGTCCTTAGCCTTTGATTTCAATCTAGACTTTTTCTTCCTGTCAGATCGAGATCACTCCACGGATCTCCCATGTCCCTGACTCCTTTTCATAACTAACCCTTCTGCTTGAGAGCCCTCATCGCTTGATCTCTTCCTCATCTCGTTAGAAACGAGAGCTGATGTTATTTCTTACCTTCACTGTATTCTTCCCATACAGCAGAGTAGTGATGAGATAATTGTATAACGTGATCAATGATGAAGTCATTGATCACTGTTCCTCATGGTGGGTAGATTTCTTTCTTTCTTTCTTCTTCTTCTTCTTCTTTTCAGAGATTTTTGTTTCTTGGTTTGCCATGATATTCTTGGGAAGATCTGAAGACTGGAGATGGAAAGAAGAGGTTGGAGATTTGAGTTTGTAGGATTTATGTAGGAAATCATATGTATATTATTATTATCATTCTCTTCAAAAAAAAATGTATAACGTGAGAAGCAATGCTAAAAGTTGCACCACTTTATTTCCATCCTTGATCGTTACTTTGAACCTTAACACCTCGCTACATATCTTTGTAAATGAGTTTATGTGCTTTAGGAGATCGGATCCTTCATTCATTCGTAGCTCGAAAAGTTTTTTCTTCACAAATAACTTGTTAGTGAGGACTTCACCATGTATAGGTTTTCGGTTTCTTCCACATCTCCAGGGGTGATTCCTCATCCAAAACGTTGTACATGACTTAATCTGATAGACATAAATGGATGGTGCTCATACTCTTCTCCCCGAGTTTGTTCCAATCATCATCTGGCATCTTCTTCGGTTTAGTCTCCAACAATGCCTTATTCAACCCTTATGATACTAGAATATTCTTAACTTTCTACTACCAAAAATGAAAATTGTTCTTTTCATCGAATTTCTATATATCGAACTTCAACCCTGACATCTTTTCTTAATTCTTAAACATCCGTAAACCTGACTCTCTGATACCACTTTGTTGTGATAAAGAGCTCAGCTCTGATACAACTTGATTGTAATCCCAAAACCCAACAGACCCGAATTAACTCTAAGTATTAGAAATTCATATCTAATACCACTATTAATTTGTGTACTTTATAAAAGTATGTTCAATGAAGAAAAACAATCACAATAATTAGAATAACCAAAACAATCAAGCAAGCTAACATAGAACACACTGATTTTAGGTGGAAAATCCTTATGGGAAAAACCATGGCACAAAGCGATAGAGATCTCCACTATAATCAAAATCCTTTGAGTTTACACCACTCACCTTTTCTAATTATAGAATCAGTCAATCTCCCATTGTGACGCGCACCTAAGAAAGCCCTAACATCTTAAGAAAATTCATTCATAAGCCCTTACAAGTGTATAGAACCCTCTCACCTTGTAAAACCCTTACCCTTAGAGAGAAAACACTCATAATGATTAAGCCTTAATTGCAATTGAACTTAAATACCCTGATTTACGTTAAACTACGTAACACCATCAGAACCTGTCAGTCGAATAGACACAACATGCTCTGCTCCTGAGAAAACCCACACTATGTTTAACATCCTGAAAAATTGCGTACTAAAACTCTAGTACGTTGACAAGCAGAGCCATGAGGGGATCATAATAGTTAAATTAAAAGGACAAACGATGGTAAGATCAGCGGATTTAGGATATTTAGGGTCGAATAACCATTTTTGCAAATCATAAGTGGTTAACGTCGCGAACTTAACTAATCCCAACGCTAACCTAGGCTCGTGACTAATATAAGGGATTTACTTCTGCCGGAAGTGCCCCGATTCGCCGTATTAGATCTAGACCGCACGACAGTGGTCCGCTAAACCCGAAACTATAGAATAGTGTTCGCCTTGTTGGACTTGATGTCCATCGCGGATGTTGAGCCAGGAAGGTGCCTAGAATTACTCAACTTGGGCCCACAAGCCAGGTGCATGGGATGTGCGAATGTCTGGAGTGATGAACTGAAATTTGAGAAAAATCAACACCCCTCATTCGATCACAAAGTTGTAGCTTTTGGACCGTTGGGTGACAAACAAATTTGTGGCACTGATCAAGATTATTACCCTACTCAAATCCATATAATTTGGGACCTGATCGACAGTCGATCACGGCCAATCTAAGTCAGGGCCCTCCTGGTTGATCGACGCACCCGATCATCGGAGGGTTGTGTCAGATCATAGATCCCTTAGTGGGGCACCTATACAGGAGCGTAGATTACCCCCATATACCTCCCATGGGACCCCATTAGTCTGAAACAACCTCCCTTAGGGTTAGTTTGATTGACAAAGTGTCATTTGGGCCATTTGGGCACAAACTGACACTATAAATACCATCTTATCTTACACCCCTCCCCTTACACGAATTTAGTGCCCTGGTGAGAAGAAAGAAGAGGAGAAAGGGTATGAGAGAAGGGTTAATCGGGAGAGATTGTTCTTCCCTCTTTTGGTCGTTGTTTGTGTTGCAATCGAAACCCTTTTAAGATCCTCTAGATAGCGATAAGGTAAATCCGACCCTTACTTCCAAACCCTAGAGCAATTAGAAAATTTTCCCAAAAATCCTTATAAGACCCTTTGTATTGCATAGGTCTCAGCGATTTCCCCCGAAACCCTAACCCTAAGATGCAAAGTTGGACGACTTATCGTAAAGGTATGGACCATTATCTTTAGGTTATCTTTTATCAACCCTTACGGGTCTCAGTCAGTGATTAGTTACTTGTAGATGAGTGTATACATGTTAGTATGTCTATATCTTGATTTAGCGATAATTTATACTCTTAGTTGGATATGGATGTTCACATGTTTGTTGAAATGTCTAAGTCGTGGAATATGTTGCTGGTCGATGCCCACATGCTTGATTTAATGCTTAAGCGATCGTACTAGTCTATGCATGCTCACGTGTTTGATTTAATGCGTTAGTGAACGTGTTTCTCTATGGATGCTCACATGTTCGATGAAATGCCTAAGTGGTTGTGCAGTGAAACCTACGCTACGATTGCGTGATGTATTGTTTAATCCATAACGATACTTAGGATTGTTACGATGTTAGGTCAGTTGGCTAACCACTAAGATTACGAGAGTGACCTGAGTTAGGTCGACCACCCCATACTTGTTCGGTCATTCCGGGTCGAACATGGACGACCGATAATAGTTGGATGATTGACAAGGATGCGCGGCTGTATCTACCTCGAGAAGCTGCGCAATCTTGCGGCTTTCATTTATATGCATTTTATATCTCTCTTGTGTATTTTATGAAATTCTTGTATTGGTTATTTCAGGGATATTGGTTTGTATAAGTCATTATGAGCAACCTCTTGTATATTCTAAATGTAAATGCAAATTTTTCTTTATTTTGTTTTGTCATCCTACGTTTATTGCTCACTCTGAAAGAAAGAAAAAGAAAAATATGTATGAAATTTGGCTCTCTAAAGTTAACACTCGGGTTTTTGGGAAACGAGTCAGATACTCAGGTCCTGAAAACACGGGGCATTACATTGACCATCGGTCAATTCCTCATATGTTTTGAAGGTTGATTTGTCGTAGCACATATATATGGTAGCAGCAGTATCATACCACCAACCAGGAACCTTTCCTTGGATAGTATTCGCCTCAGTGATTATAGTCACAATATTATCTTCTTCTACTGCACTTGCCTCTTTTTTAGATTTGCGATATTGGCATACTCGAGCATAGTGCCCGTTTTTTCCACAGACATGGCAAGGGCCTTTGAACTTTTCATTCTTCTTTTAGGCGTTTTTCTTGAATTTCCCTTTATTGGGTTTCAGGGAATCGTCCTTCTCAGGATTCTTGTTATTAGTATTTTCCACTGCGTGTACTTTGGACGAGGAATTTCCGTTGTCATTCATTTTATCACGATTGCGGGATTCTTCCTCAATTCTGAGATGTTTCTGGATTTGCTCCAGTGTGTAGTCCTCAGTCTTATGCAGTAACTTCTTTCTATAGTCTTTTCACATCGGTAGAAATTTAGCGATTATAGCCCCTACTTGGAATGATTCAGGAAGATCAATCTCTATGGCTTTGATTTTGTTTACTATTAACTACAGTTCTTATATTTGGGGTAGTAGCGGTTTGTTATCTACCATGTTATAGTCAGAATACCTGGCGATCAGAAACTTTTGGTACCTTCTTCCTCAGCTTTGTACTTGAACTCCAGAGCGGTCCAGATTTCTTTTGCTGATGAAGTTTGTGAGTACAGATCGTATAATCGGTCGGAGAGAGCATTCAGAATGTGTCCACAACACAAAAGTTAATCTTCAGCTCGTTTGGTGCGGGCAATAATTTGTTCAGGTGTGTCTGCTTCAGTTGCTTTAGGTAACAACTGCAAGGTTGGATCTAGGATGTAGTAGATCTTCAGTGTCGTCAAAAGAAATTTGAGCTTGTCTTGCCATCTAGTAAAATTGGTTCCATCGAACCGATTAAGACGAATCAAGTCTTGATTCATCAACTTGATGGATGATACACTATCGACTTCCATCAAATAACGCTTTAAGACTGTTGAAAAATTTACATAATTAAAACTGAAAAATCCAAGTTGATCTAAAATAAGGACAGACTGAAGCACGTTTTGGAACGCTGTCCTTAAGCATTATTTGCCCTACTCAAGTGAATTGAGTATGCTGAACAGGTTACAGGCAAACCGCTTCTACGATACGATGACCCTAATGTGGTCTGCATTCAGCAAACGCGAAGGCCCACCAATGGAACTCTGTTACACAATCTGGCAGAAATAAAGAAAAAAGGAAAATCCCAAAAAAAAAAAGAAGATTTGTTAATTAGACCACTGTACTGGTCTGTTTTTCAGCTCTACTGGTTCAGTTAATAGTTCTTAGACCACACCACTGGTCTGATCTTCAGACAATGGTTCTGATCAACCTTGCTGTATTGTTAGGCCCTGTTTGGACAGTTGCATTAGAGAGTATTAGGGGGGATAGATGGCAATCTGGTCATGTGCCAATTCTACTCCTGTTTGGAAAAGCTTGGAAGTAGATAGCTGGAATCGCATTGGTCCTCGTGCCAATTCATTCAATGTTAACAAGTGTGTAGTCACACCATGATGTTGGGCTATATCCAAACCGTCCACCCATTTTTTCGAGATCATTTTTAGAGCATGGGTGATAAAATCAGGTAGATCTAAAGCTCTAGTGGACCCCACCATAAAACAACGGGGATTTAATACTTATCGTTGAAAACTTCTTTGGGGCCAGTAAGTTTAGATTTACCTAATTTTTAGGCCTATTCCATAAAATGAGGTTACAAAACATTGAACCATTTAGATGTAACACATGTGTTTATTCTAAATAGTTTCAATGATGGCGAGTATATCTATTCAATGTACCACCACATTACAAATAAGCATGGAATTTAGCTTATCCCATGGTAATAGGGGACAACCCCCTGCCATGGGTAATAATTATGTTTTTTTTGAATTCAATCCCCCCTAATACTCTCTGATGCAACTGTCCAAACAGGGCCTTAGACTTTTGGTCTGTAGGAGAGGGTGGCTCTGGTTCGTATGAATTTGCTGGAGTGTGTAAGATGGTTTGGAAACTCATCTAGGTCCTCTTTATA
>JAJHSJ010000115.1:0-56772 GCA_021015155.1 Magnolia officinalis | reverse complement strand
TCATACATGGCCAAGATCATCCATCCAACGGTCTGGATCATCCATACATGGTTAGATCATCTCATCCAATGATCTAAATCATCCAAATCATCCATACATGGCCAAGATCATCCATACATGGTCCAAATCATTCATGCATGGCCAAGATCATCCATCCAACGGTCTAGATCATCTCACCCAATGATCCAGATCATCCGAATAATCCATACATGGCCAAGATCATCCATCCAACGGTCTAGATCATCTATACATGGTCCAGATCATTCATACATGGCCCAGGTCATCCATCCAATGGTCTAGATCATCCACACATGGTCCCGATCGTTCACGATCCGGATCACTCATCCAATGGTCTAGATCATCATCCAGACCACCCATCCACCATTCATGCATGATCCAGATCATTCAATCAATGGCCCAGATCATCCATCCGTCCATATGTGGTCCAAATCAACGGTCAGATCATCCATCATCCATCCCCCATACTGATCCAAATCCATCGTCCAGATCAATCATCCATCCACCCATCCAACGGTCCAGATCGTCCAAAAAAGAAAACAAAACAAAAAAAAGAAGATTAGATCAAATAAAAAGTGGGGCCCCTTTCTTATCACACCCCACTCTAATAAATGAAAATAAAAAAAAAACAAAAAAAAAAACAAACAAAAATATGTACAGCCAGCAACATGGATAAAAAAAAAATAATATGTGAAATAAAATAAATTATGCCAAGTCCTGCAAAGATCCAATGGACTAGATTTCGTCAAAACTGATCAATGGTCCTGATCAGGGTCCTCCCAAAACACCAAAAAAAAAAAAAGAGAAAGAGTGCAAGATCTCCTCAAGAGGATGGCCCGCCAAAAGCCTAAGGAGAATCCAACGGCCAAAAAATACCTGAAATAAAAAACAAAAAAGGGTAATAGACCAGCACGATTTGCTCCAGGGACCACAAATGCGTCCCTGGACGAGCGGGCGAGCAAACTAAATGGGAGGGAGGCTGCACCGGACGGACCAGCGAAGAAGAACGGACCAGCGGTCCATCTGACGGACCGGCGGTAGCCGGATTACCGCCGGCGGCAGTCCGACTGCCGTCGCCGACAATCTGACATGGGGCAGTGTGCTGTCCCCCATGCTCACCTCTTGCGACCGGTCCCCCCTTTGGACCAGTGGATAAAGTCCAAAAAACTTCTTAAAATAGACTTCTGTTTCTTCTAAAGGCTCAAAAAGGTTTTCAAAAATTCCCAAAATAAACTTCTGATTCTCTAAAACCTCCAAAAATGTCCAAAAAATTTTAAAAATAAACTTCAGTTCTTCTAAATCTCCAAAAAAGGTCCCAAAATTTCTAAAAATAGATTTCAGTCTTTCTAAACTCTTGAAAAGGACCCCAAAGAATTTCGAAAATAAACTTTTGTTCCAAAAAATCAAAAAAAAAAAAAAAAATCCCAAAATCTTCAAAACAAAAAATCAAAAAAAAAAAGCAAACAACAAAAAAAATTCCAAAAAAACCCAAAAAAATTCCAAAAAATCCCAAAAAACCCAAAAAATTCCAAAAAATCCCAAAAAACCTAAAAAATTCCAAAAATCCCAAAAATTCCAAAACAAAAAAAATCCCAAAAAATCCCGAAAATTCCAAAAAATCCCAAAAAATCCCAAACAAATCCTAAAATTCCAAAAAAATCCCAAAAAATCCCAAAAATCCCAAAATTTTCCAAAAGTTTTTAAAAAATTCCATAAAACCTTTGAGTTTTCCAAAAATCCTAAAATCTTCAAAAAATATAAAAAAATACCAAGTAAATAAATCCCTAGTAAGTATAGGCCCAAAAGGTTTGCTTCCTCTAAAAAAATGTTAGTCCCATTTGATTTATTAGTGGAGGCCATCTGACTTTTTACAAAGAAAAAAAAAAAAAAAATTAGCCCCATTGATTTATTAGTGGAGGCCATCTGACTCTCAAATAAAGACCGTTAGCCCCGCCAACTCATTAGTGGAGGCAACGCGACTGTTTACTTAACTTGCAAAAATAAAAACCGAACGACGACGCCCACTCGCGAGATCGAACGGATATTTTTTAAAAAATTAAAAAATAGCTTTAAATAAAACCCCCAAGGAGCCTAGCTCCAAAGAGGATAGTTTTCAAAAACGCATGCGTCGCGCAGTACACTGAGGAATCTTCCATATTCTCCAGTTGCGGACAGTGCAAACAGTTAAATAAGACCCAATCTCTTCCGGTTTCCCCGAAGGACGATCGAGTCTGTACATGATATATATACGATTGGCCAGATCTCTATAACTGGGCAGTCGTACAAATGCTAGTAAGATGAGTGGGTCTATCTCTGGAAAGAATAATCAAACTCGAAGTGAAGACGATCCATTGTAACCAAAGTGTCAAACTCTGCAGATTGCATGGCAAACAGATTACCTGCACATACCTAGTCCGGAATGTTCGTAAAATTTGATCGAGTCCAAGTCGGCGTAGTGAGTTCCCCGTAAGGCCGCACCAACGCGCAGGGCAGCTAACCACATTGACGATCAAATGGAACGAACAGTCCTAGGGTGATTACATAGCAAAGGAACGACAGACCTAACAGTACGGGAATCCTCGTAAAGCCGCGACAAATGCGCAGAGGCCCTTACTTTTCAGACTTACCCTCCAATGCTGTAAACAATCCGATGTGAAAGGGTTGTGATTGGTGATCCGTAAAGCCGCGACGAATGCGCAGGAGACAATCACAACGTTTTTCTCAACCCTCGTGATATGTGCAAGTCATCTTTTTCCAGATAGTCGACTGACAATGATACAATGGTAAGCAATAGATTTGAATCACTACCCTTCATTCTGACCAGAAGGGTGGGGTGTCCACTTGCTTTGACCTTCGGTTGCTCGCAACCTCGGTCAAAGAGGGGCATCTGTAGACACCCCACCCAGGCTAATATCTTGATTTTGTTAAGACAATCCGAGAACCATGATCATATCCCTAATCCTAACCTGAGCTATCATGAATTATCATTCAATCCAGACCATGTCCAAAATCGACCTATTTCTCGAATCATTTTCGCGTAACAATCGAGCCGACTTCAAGCCATTTTGGGCTAAATATCCAAAAGGAACTTTGTTTCACTTTAAGGACCCAAAAGAGGACTCACCCGATGAATTTCGAGGAAAACCGTACCGAGGTGGTAATCGAATTACCGCCGACGGTAGTCGAATTACCGCTTCCTCCCAGAAAACGCGCACGGAGCCAGTCACACGAGTTCCGGACTCAACCAGGTCCGGGCGGTAGTCGGACTACCGCCGGCGGTTGTCGGATTACCGCCGGCGGTGATCGGAGTTCCGCCGCGTGCGGTTGAGCAGGGACAGCTGTCCCAGCGTCAAAAGTCAACTTTCCTATACATTTACCCTCCCCATCCTCACTATTTACCGTTTTACCAGCCCCTTTAGCCAATGAGAACATGCCATGTGGCATCCCCCTCCTCTCCACCAATCACCCTATGCCACATCAGCATTTGCCCTCCTCTTATCCTCTATTTACCAAAAAACCATTGGAAAGGGCTATAAATAGCCCTCTCCCCTTCCATTTTCACCATACATGGATGAGAGCCACCAAGAGGGGAGAGAGTGAGAGAGAAAGAGTGAGAGGAAAAGAGAGGAAGAGACAGAGAGAGAGAGTGAGGAGGAGAGTGAAGGAAGGGAAGGAGCTCCTAGCTCCCAAATTTTCCAACCATCTCCCAGCCTTACCCCAACCTTCCAAACTCCCTGAGCCTAGCCTAGAATGATCATGGTTCAATCAACATCTTAGCCTACTCAAGAATCAAGCCAAAGATCCATCACCCTACAAGCATTCATCATGACATCTACTCCCTTCTCAACTCCCCTGTTCTCTAGATCTCTAGTGGACGTATGCTCTGTGACTTGCCGTACATCGGATCCTGTCACATCAGAAATTCCTAGTGATCTAGTCCACTTTTCTTATCTCTTGCATAAGCAATCATCATCCGTCCTCTAGACACATTGTCGGACGTATGCTCTGTAGAGCCTGCCGAAATACTCGATCTTGCACATCCGAATCCACGTGTGACTAGTCCCCTCATGACCGTAGCACATCATCATCCCTTGAGATTATTTTACAACATTAACTTGAGACCGTATTTTGTACGGGCAAGAGGGTGCCTAACACCTTCCTTCTTTGTAACCGAGGTCCCTTACCCGGAATCCCGGATCGTAGACCAGGAGTCAATCTAAGGTCGGAAAATCTTCAGATTCTCTCCAACCTTACGTATTCCGTGGTTCTAGCCGACCGCGGGATTCTGAGATCATTCGCTAGTGGCGACTCCAAAATCATAAGTTAGCTTAATCACCCCCAGCATCACCATAACACACCAACATTTTATAGCAACAACGTGAACAACGTGGACGCCAATTTTTCAGTGTCTACACCCACAAAAGTCACGGATTGACTTGATTTTGGGCCGTCCAGGCCCCGATGGAATGGTGCATCTGGTGGACAGTGTTGATGTTCGAAAGGCATCACGGTGGCGCCCACATAGCTCGACCTCATGGACGACCGAATACGCTCGAGCTCTTATACCTTTTCCATATATATATATATATATTATATATATATATATATATATATATATATGGGTACTATGCGCTCGATCTCATGGGTCCGTCCCATGATGTCGAGCTGTGTTGTGTGCCCACCGTGATGCGTTTCGAACATCTACCCCATCAGTCAGATGCACCATTACATCGTGGGCCTAGGTCCCAAAAATCAAGTCAATCCGTGACTTGTATGGGCACACCACACAAAGAAGTGGAGAGGGGCCGTACACCATTAAAACATTCATAACCATTTTTGAGGCCCACCGAGATGTGGTTTGCAAATCCAGCCCATCCATTATGTGTGTCCCACTTGAATGAGGTTCAGACCAAGTTTCAGGCACATGAAAACTCAAGTGGGCCCCACCAAGTGCTTTTATATGTTTTAACGGTGTCTTCACATAATTTTAGATGGTATGGCCCACCTGAGTTCTGTATATGGCTGATTTTTTGCATATTCCATAATTTAAAGGGTACCCATCAAATGCACGGTGTTGATGGTTGACACGCATCACGGTGGGCCCTACACAGCTCGACCTCACGATAAGCTTATCGTGAGCTCGAGCGCATAGTACCTTTTCCATATATATATATATATTGTTAGGAAATTTGATTGGATACACCGAAAATAAAAAAAATAAATAATTGAAAAATTAACAATTTCACTAGGTTGAATCACGTATAAAATACGCTGTCCTTAAAGCGTGATTCATCCCCTTATCACTGTTGATGGGTTACAGACGAATTGCTTCTAAGATAAGACAAGCCTTATCTGGATCCAGCGTGTAGTAATCACGATAGGTCCACTATGGAATAGTTTTAACGAGTAGATTTCTTCTGTCAGATTTAGACGGTAGAGATGATCACAATATTCTAAAAAGGAGTTATGGACTATATCTGATTTGATGGGAGAGATGGTGTGTTGAGATGATCCAATCGGACTGGAATGGTCCAGTTTATATAGGCCTTAGGTTTAGACCCATTGCTGTGTGGTATTCAATGGTCCAGAACGTTTGAAAAATGTTTCTGACCGTTGTCTATTAATCCCAGACGTTTCTGGTCGTTAGATCAGAAGATCTGATTGTTGGATCATCCTGGCCCGTCCGTTTTCAGACCGTTTGGCTTTCAAGGTAGAGAGCCGTTTTTAGAAACGGCTGGACATTTCGGATTCTAGATCCGACCGTTCTCAGTCACCTATAAAACCCAGGCTCATTTCAGATCCACACTACCCTAAGGCTCTGACCAGACTCATCGCACTAGACCCATCGCACCGTCTCACGCCGGTTCGCGAGGGAGCGACTCCTCTGCGACACGATGCGGACGTGCGAAGTGCAAAGTGCGCCATCTACAGCCACACTGCCTCACTGCCCACGCCCACGCCCGTGCCCGAGCCCAAGCGCGCTAGCGTGCGTGCGTGTGTTCCAGTGCTTCGCACTGGAATATACAACCCATGTTTCATCTCCTCCAAAAAGCTCCAAGTAAGAATACCTTTCTCAACATCTCATATAAACCACAAAACTTTCTTTTGCATTTTCGATGTGGGACAAAGCACACACACCGCATTTTTTAATTCAAAAAATTCAAAAATCGTTTTGGCGGGAAAATCCTGAAATTTTGAAAATTCAAATTTTTATTTTTTATTATTGTTAAAAACCACTGATTTTCAACAATCCCCCACTGGTTTTTTAAAATAATGAAAACTCTGCCAGAATAATAACAGTTATTATGCATAAAGAAAGATATCTTGCGATTTGAATCTTTCTTTAGTGTAAGTACTTTAAAGTTATTTCGAAATTCCTGGTTGCCGCAGCATTGAACCAGTTATTCCTATATGATATAACCAAAAATACCACACACATAATAGCTTCTGTGTTAAGTGTTCCTTTATAATCTCGCTTAACACTTTTAATGGCTATGTGCTTATCCTGTTTCATGAACGATCCCGAGATAACTCTAAGTCTCATGAGAAGCGGCACCACTTCTACGTTCACATAGGTGAAATCCTTCCAGCGTTTCCGTTAAAACACTTGTCCTGTTTGACTAGACTTCATTAAGAGTTTAATACTCATCCCTCTTTTATAACGGCCAACACTATCATTCTGGATGAGGTTATTAATTTATTTAGTGCTGAAACTTTTCACTTATCAGTGAATTGTTGTTACCCATTAAACGCAATATTTAGAGATTTTCTAATTTAAGGTTGGGTTTCTTTTACTGGTGAAACTTTGAGTAAAGAGTTTCAACCTCATCCCTTTAGATGTTGTCCTTACTACCTCGAGAGGTTTAGTAAAAGGATCAGCCAAGTTATTACTTGACTTTACATATGAGATCGCAATGATTCCATCTTGAATCAATTGCCTTACATAGTCATGTCTCAAACTAATGTGTCTGGACTTTCCATTATAGATATCGCTATATGCTCTTGCTAGAGTGGCTTCACTATCACAATGAAGTGAAACAGCCGGTATAGGCTTCGCATAGAAAGAGATTTCTAATAGAAGATCCCTTAACCACTCAGCCTCTTTGCCTGTAGCAGCTAAAGTTATGAACTCAGATTCCATAGTTGAGTGCGTTATGCAAGTTTGTTTCTTGGATCCCCAAGATACAGCTGCACCTCCTAGGGTGAATATCCACCCTGTAATGGGCTTGTTGTCCCCTGCACTCGATATCCAACTTGCATCGGTATATCCTTCCAATACTGCTGGAAATTCTGAGTAAAATAACCCTAGTTCTTTGGTTTCTTTAAGATAACCTAGAACTCTATTTATTGCTTTCCAGTGTTCAACACTTGGATTACTCGTAAACCTGCTAAGTTTACTCACAGCGTATGCTATATCCGGTCTTGTGCATTGCATTGCATACATAAGACTGCCTATAACACTAGTATACTCTAGTTGTGCAACTGCTCTTCCACTGTTTTCTTTTAACTTAATACTTGGATCAAACGGGGTCTTTGCCTCTTTAATATTCAAGTGATTAAACTTGTTTATTATTTTCTCAATATAATGAGACCGGCATAATGCGAAACCCCTACTATGTTTTTTAACTTTGATACCTAATATGGTATCCACTTGTCCAAGATACTTCATTTTGAAAACTGAAGAAAGAAATTTTTTGGTTTCAGTTACACCTTCCATTTTATTACTGATTATTAACATATCATCTACATACAAGCATATGATTACAATATAATCATTATATACTTTTGAATATATGCATTTATTAGCAATATTATGTTCAAAATCATAAGACAGAACTTTAGAATCAAATTTATCATGCCACTGTTTTGGTGCTTGCTTTAATCCATACAAAGACTTAACTAGTCTACATACTCTTCTTTCATTTCCTGGTAGAACAAACCCTTCTGATTGCTCCATGTAAACCTCCTCATCGAGATCACCATTCAGGAATGCTGTCTTCACGTCCATTTGATAGATATGAAGATGATGTATGGATGCTAGAGCGAGTAAGATCCTAATCGATGTTATTCGAGCTACTGGTGAATAAGTGTCAAAATAATTGATTCCTTCTTTCTGTCGGAAGCCCTTAGTAACTAATCTTGCCTTAAAGGTTTGAATTGTACCATCAGTGTGATATTTCTTCTTAAATACCCACTTACAACCTATTGGTTTTAGAACCTGGAGGTAGATCTACCAATTTTCATGTTTGGTTAGATATTATGGAATTCATTTCATCATTAATAGCTTCTTTTCAAAAAAGCGGAGTCTCTTGAAGACATAGCTTCACTAAAGGTTTTAGGTTCGTCTTCTATAGTTAAAACTATAGGTATTTTCCTAATTACCTTCTCTCTATCACCCTCTACTAGATGAAAAGAGAGTCGTTGAGAGTCTATTTGATTAGGATCAAGACTCTTTTCTACTCTTGCTCTTTGACTCCTACGAGGTTCATGTAACATCCCGGATTTTTGCCAACCTGGGATTAGACGTCCTTAGGCATTGGGTCGATCCTAAGACCTTACCAACTTGTCAAAACTAAATCCCACAGTCAAAAATCGCTCCTTAACCCATTTCCTTCACAAATCCCACCCTTCACTACCTTGTGCTTTCAATTTTTCAAAGCACTTTCGTCCTAGACACTATCTTAAACTAGCTAAGTGTAAAACTTGGATCACTTTATATACAAACTGCAAAGGCCTAAGTACCATCTCAACCAGAAAACAATTAGGATTAAATCCTTTAGAAATTAAAAAGTTAACTAAGTGCAAAACTCGATTAGCCATGAAATCCGTTGGGATCACTTTAAATACGATCTGCAAGACCCAAAACTTGCAAAATCAGTGACTCTAGGTTTCCCTAAAGTTTAGAACCAAACTCATTTTCCCGTCTGCTCTCGGGAATGAAATGAAACTTCGTATTAGGTCTAGACCGCACATCGGGAGTCCGATTAACACGAAGCTAAGGAACTAGGACCGCCTCACTGGGCTTGACAATCATCTCAAAATCAGATCCAGCCCCATGTTCCACGGCCATTCGTTTCGATCCGGAGCGAGGAGTGTGAAAAACACTATTCCCATTCCAAAATAAATATCTGGAATAGTGATCTGGCACCTTTCACTTGCGCATCAGTATTAAGCAACCAGACCGTCAGAATCAGACCAAATTACACCCTCGGATTAAGAAAAATTTCAGGAACATTTACATGTACTTGGAATTTCGGATCGTGGCCCACTGACCGTTGAACTGAAAGTGGTCTGCCACGTGCGATCTGGGAATCCGATCGAGTCGAAAACGTAATCCCACATAGATCCATGTGTGGTGAGCTTAAGTCTGACATTTGGCTCAAGGAGGGCCACCAGAACCTCTCTTTTGAGCTGGAAAAGTGACGAAATACCTATATTAGCAGTAACCTTTGAACAGGAGTCTATTTCGGTGAGTTTTGAGGCTATATAAGGACCTTAAACCCTCTTCCATTTCAGCCATACGAATTTGGATTTGAGAGAGGGAAAGAGAGAAGAAGTGAGGGAGAAGTGGGAGAATCTCCCTGCCGTCGTTCCCTGCCACCACACGGGCTGCACCATCCCTTTCTCATCGCTTTCCCGCGATTCTAGCCCCGTTTCTAGGTAAGAAACCCTAACCCTAATCTGATTTGGGGCTTGGGTGGTTGTAGGTTATGAGATAGCTAACCTATTTCGTTCTCTAGGTTGCCAAACTCCCGTATACGGAAGCTTAGCGAACCTATCAACTCCGTTACGATTCTACGACAAAAGGTGAGGACTTTAAATGTGTAAGTTACGTTTTTCAACGCTTTCAATGTCAGATAATGATAGATTCATGATCTGCGTGTAAATGCACATGTACAAAGTGCTTTCCATTTCCTGTTTCGATTAACGTTGTAGAATATGGAATTTCACATACTCTAGATATACGTAGAAATACCGTATACGTATTTCTTTTGGAGAAATGTTTGACATGTTTATTTAATGTATGATTATACTATATATGGATAAAATACTAGTTTGGCGAAAGGAATCGCCGTAATACATGTTCACTTGTAAATGCTACGTATGTTGAAATTGTGTATTCTAGAAATACCGTATATGTGTAAGTTTTGGAAATGTAATTGTCATGATTATTTGTTGTATGATTATGGTATACATGGATAAAATACTCGTTTGGCTAAGGGATAGCCCTAATACATGTTTTGCTAACATGCACCATGTATGTTGTAATAGTGTATTCTAAGTGTTTGTGAAAATGACTGAATGAGTATTGAATTCTCATTCGTGCTCGCCATGACTAATTGTCATGGATTCATGATTGTTGTATTGGCGATACCCCTTTGACGAAAGGATTTGCCCTAAATCATGCACGCCACGACCAATATACACTATTATGCTAAAATGTATGGCCCAAGTGTTTGTGGAAATGACTGAATGAATATGGAACTTGGATTCCTGCTTGCCATGACTATCCGTCGTGGGTGTACGCGTGTTATGATTGGGGCAACTCCCTAGTGAAAGGATTTGGCCTAATGCCTATGTGATCGACATATGTCATGTATGTTGATGTATGTTGGTTTAAGTGTTTCTTGAAATGTCTGAATGTGTAGTAGTTAGCAAATTGTAATATATAAGGGTGTTGAGATATGATTCTCAACCTCTTTTAACTATGTGTATGATCTCCTTTAATAGTTGTGTGATTAGGAATTGAACATGTACAAACTCATGCTTGTGTTGTGATTCATAACATGCTCAACTGCTTCATGATTTTAACTATGTAATGCACATGTTTAAATTTATATTTACGTTGTATGATCCGTCATGGGTGATGGGGGAGCGGAGCAACGAGTGCGTGCAACAGCCCTGGCAGCCCTAAACGGATAATACCAGACTTTGATTGTATGATTTAAATCCTGATCCATTACTGCTTTATCTATCTGCAATTGATTGTGTTTGGGGCTATGATTATGGCCCAGGCAATCGGTAACGAGATTGAACTCGTGGCTGAGATTCATTTGCCACGTGGGATGTGTTCGACGAACTCGAGTCGTGCGTTGCTTGTCGGCAGTGGCTAGGCCACACGAAGTTGTTTATGCACTTCATGTCGTGCAGCTCAATGGGCGATCGTGCTAGTCGAGCTCGTCAAGTAACCCGATCTGCCTTATGCATGTTCACCCTGTTTGGACGCTACTGCTTGAACCTAGGGTACCAAACTTACCAGTGAAATCCCCTTTTAACCATGGTACCTCGATCCGCTAAGACGCATGAGCCGGGCATGGTGGTATGGGACACCGTGGTCGAGCTGTCGGCCTACGCTGGGGCCATGTGCCTCCCCGTAGTGACCATTGCGCAACCAAACTCGTGAGCTGAATACGGTGGTATGGGACACTGTATTCGAGCTGTCGATACTTCGGCGAGAGCTGAGTACGGTGAGATCTGTGCTCGTGCTGATGGGCGACGAGTCCTCCGTAGTATCATCGAGTACACTCCAAGGGTCTGTGATTGGCGACGAGTCTTTCACAGCAACTAGAGTGTGAGTTGAGCCGAGTGCGGTGAGACCTGTACTTGAGCTGACGGCTAGTGATTGAGCCGAGTACGGTGAGACCTGTACTCGAGCTGACGGCCAGCAATTGAGCCGCATACGGTGAGATCTGTATCCGCGCTGACGGGTGACGAGCCCTTTGCGATGCCTTCACTACGCTTCTCAAACCATAATATCGTATGAGATTATCTAGGATTGACGACCCTAGAATGGATCATGTTGGGAATGATACAAGGGAGGTACCTTAGTTTTCCAATACTGCTGTTTGAAATGGACTAATAAAAACTTGGTAATCATGAGCATCATCGCACCGCATGTGCTTTGTAGATGTGGCGCACTGAGGGAGTAAGCATTCGTGAACGTAAGATGATGTCGCTTGAGGGTGGTTTGGCAAGGGCATACAGCATCATGTCATTTCATTCTTGCATTTAATAAGAGTAATTAGAATTGTTTGATTTGTACTGCTTTATCATTACTGCTTGATTGAATTGATAACATGTTAACCTATGCTTTACTGTTCCACTGAGTTGATCACTCACTCCCACGTTACGGGACGGTGTTCCGAACACCCACCAGATTTGTTGAGTTTCAGGTGATGGCGATGCTTATGAAGCAGAGCCGGACTTTTATGATGTGGAGGAGGAGTTCTCCTACATGTAACTTTCTGACAGGCCAATGAAGACCTGGTATTGTATTGACGGGGTTATGGTTCTTGGGATAGAAGGCATTACACTTCCTCACATTTGGTAAATTTTAGAACTGCACTTGTATTTATTTAACCTGGTAATGTTATCACACTCTGGAGACTCATCATAAGTTATATAATTTATCTATCTATCACAGTCTTCCGCTTGCAAACTTAACTGTCTCTGGAGTATGATATGCTGTTTTGGCTTAATCTCACTCATGTTCAATGCACGAATACAGTCAACATTCAATCATCATTCATTTTGTTGCATAAGTGATGTTCTGGAACTCGGGAGTTGAGTTTATGCTCGACCCCCGATTTTCAGGGCGTTACAGTTCACTAGGAGCTTTCTCTTCTATTAGTGTTTCTTTTACAATTCCATTAGGAGATTGAATCTCAGCATTCTTTTTCTCTGTGAATACAGAATTCTCAAAGAACTCTACATCTCTAGACTCTATGATTACATTGGTGTCTAAATCTAGAAGTCTGTACGCCTTACTATGTTGTGCATATCCTACAAGGACGCACTTGATAGCTCTTGGTCCTAACTTTGTTCTTTTAGGTTCTGGAGTTCTGCAGTATGCAAGACACTCCCACACTCTAAGATACCCTATGTTTGGTTTTCTTCCTTTCCATATTTCATATGGAGAGGTCTTGGTTTTCTTAGATGGAATTCTATTTAAAACATGACACGCGACTAACAGTGCTTCTCCCCATAGGTTTAATGGCAACTGTGCTTGTATTAGCATTGAGTTGACCATTTCTACTAATGTCCTATTTTTTCTCTCCGCTACACCATTTTGTTGTGGTGTATAAGGTGCTGTGCACTGATATATTATGCTGTGTTCTTCACAATAGTTAAAAAATTCATTAGAGAAATATTCTCCACCTCGGTCACTACAAAGGATTTTAATATTTTTATCTAATTGATTTTCTACTTCAGATTTATAGATCTTGAATGCATTAAATATTTCATCTTTCGATTTTAACAGATATACATACATATATCTTGAACAATCATCTATAAACGTTATAAAATACCTTTTACGTCCACGGGTGAGAATGCCATTTACTTCACATATGTCAGTATGCACTATGTCTAATATTTGAGATGATCTTTCAACGCTAGAGAATGGTTTCTTGATTATTTTAGACCGTATGCATACTTCACATTTATCTTTGTCATTATCATTATATGATATTAGGCCATTCTTAGCCATGAGTTTTAAGGTACTGTAGTCAATATGGGCTAGTCTACCATGCCATAGCATTACAGACTCAATCATGTAAGCAGAAGAATTCTTTTCATTCAAAGATAATTTGATCATCCCATTACAAGCGTATCCCTTACCCACAAAGTTTCCATTCTTGGACAAGATCAACTTGCCTGATTCAAACACAACCCTAATCCCAGGTTTGCTTAAGAGATCCCCTGAGACAAGATTCCTCCTTATGTCTGGGACATGCAGTACGTTGGTCAGAATTACCTTCTTTCCAGAGGTAAAGAGTAATTCCATGGTTTCTTTGCTTGCAACTTTTGATCGTCCTTCATTTCCCATTTGAATCTCTTGACCATTGGTCTCGTCTTCATAGGTTTTGAAGGCAGATCGATCGTTGCATACATGGACTATGGCACCTGTATCATACCACCAACCAGGAATTTTCTCTTGAACTAAGTTCACTTCTGTGACCATGGCTACGATTTCATCGTCTACTACATTAGCCTCTTTCTTAGGCTTTTTTCGGTCCCTACAGACTCGGGCGAAATGCCCGGTCTTGCCGCAGACATAGTTGATGTTTTAAAACCAACATGATTTAAATGATTTTTAAATTCGCAAGTATACGAATCAGATGTAGATACAGTACGTATTACGAGATCGTTCCCACAAGGACTGGTCGTCACAATTCAAATATATGATTCTCCTTAACTAATCCAACAAATAATGGAGCGAGTTACTAAGCACACTTCTATGAAAAACAATTGAGAACAGGGAAAAAAATTCAATCAGAGAGAGCATTAGGACTTTCAAATCCACCCCTAATTATCATATCCCTTGTTTTATCTGTTGATTCACCCTAATCTAGATTGATACAACTTATATAAAGAAAGCACAATCTGTGTCCTTAGTCGGGCATACAGAATGTCTAATCTCCTAAAGCAATGCAATGAATAACACATCCCATGTCCTTGGTCAGACACATAGAATGTATAATTCATTAAAGCACCTTGTTTCTTCCTCTATAAGAAACCTGTTCATGTTCAGACACATGCACCTAGAATAAGCATCCAGACAACATCCATATATAGACTCCGGTTAAGTTCATAGATGGAGAAGTACAAAATTTAAACCAATCAAGCACACTAGAGAAAGAAACAAACCAATCGAATCAAGATAAAATCAAGATATAACCAGAGTTATTCAAATTAGGGGCTTCATCTCAGCCCTAGCTGAGAAGATTAGCTATCCATAAAGTTAATTAAGAAAAAGGAAATATAAGATAAAAACAATAAAAACATCTCCCTTATCTCTCTTCTTCGTTCCTCTTTCTTCTCTCTTCTCTTTCCAAGCTCTCTCCAAGCTCTGGCCTGCACGTCTCCGCCTAAAGATCCCCCCCTCTTCTCCTCATGTTAGCTCCTTTATAGACTCGAAAGTCGTGGAGAAGAGTTTCCTTTTCTGCTACAGTCGGTGGAGAGGAATGACAGTTTTACGCATTCATAGCCTTTGAACTTACGCTGACGTGCTTAGTGTTTGTTGGGAAATCCACTCCGTCCATTAGATGAGGGACGAAAAACTGGTCGAACATGGACAATTTTGACTGTCTGTTGATGCGGTCCAGAAAAGATATCACGCTAAGATTGTTTTAAACGTCACAGGACAACCTGTTTGTGGCCTCTGTATCGCACATGTGTGCATGTATGGATGCAAACTTTCAGCAAGGTTTTAATGGGTTCAAGGCCCTCTACACGATGGACGGCTTGGATCATTTGTTCGGGTCATGATGGTGGCTCACTAACTTCCGTAAAACGGGCAGCGTCGGGACGTCACAGAGCATGCGGATTTCTTCCACTATGACGCTGGTGGGACCCATTTCATCTGTCATATGAGCGATCCAATCCGTTCACCGAATTCCTCTCGGAATTTCGGTCAGAAATATATATATATTTTCATTTTGGTGTGGCCCACAGAATATCTCATTGCACCGTCTATTCTATGTTTGAATGGCTGGATTTCACTCCTGATGATCATTTACAATTCTGCCACCTAGGCAGTGATAATAGGCTTCATGTGGATCTGATGGACGGTCCAGATTGTTGGTGTGATGGACAGTGTGGACCCACAACGGTGAACCGCACATCTCTGTTAGAAACACGAAAACAGCAACTGCCGTATTTGAGTTGTCGTCGGTCAACACCGACTTTGACCATTCAGTTAGTCCGATGCGGCTCACGTGTAAACATGCTAGGTTCACGCACGTCGCACATGGGGTCCACTGGAATGCGTGTGTGTGAAATCTTCTCCATCCAGTTAGTTTGTTTCCCCATTTAAAGCGTTGAGACCAAATTTGAGATAGTTCCAGATATCAGGTGGGCCCCACTTAATGAATTAAGGGGCTGATCTGACCGTTGGGCCACTTTCTCAGTGATCCAATGGATGAAATTTAATACGTAGGGTTAATTTATGTCCTCTATCCCATGTATGAAGTTTCGAGCCAATCGGACGGTGTGAAACCTGTGATCTTGCATTTTTCACCAGTTTCGAGCCTCTTTAACGTGAACGGCTTGATTTCCTCGGATCCCCAGCGTGTAAATTCTTCAATATTTGTCCTCTGGAGTCCGTCCCTTGCTCTGGTAACTTCGGAGCGTCAAATCCACGCTTTTAATACTCTTTTTCAATCAACGCTCCTTATTACATCCTACAACAAAAACACGCTTAAAATACAATGTTAGGCATTATCATGTACGAGAAATAGGACAATAATTGGGGTCCGATATGCAATATTTGACACTCATCACAACCCCCAACCAGCATTTTGCTAGTCCCGAGCAAAACATGCAAAAAATAATTTCAGAAATAAAAGATAAATTCCTATAACATTGAATGCCTTGTGAACAAATAGTCGAGATGAGAATTCTAAAATTCATGATTGGTGCGTGGAATTTTTCTCTTGGAATCAAGTTCATGGTAGATTTCATAATTAAGTTCAAACTATTAATCCATTAATTGGAACAATTCTGAACATCGAGCTCCATGAATGTGAAGTGTAATCTCGACTTACAATCATTAAGAGATCCAATTGTCAATTTCATGATATCATTGGTATTTAACAATGAAATTCATGACAACTGAAGCAACACTTGCCTTTTTCATTCTATCAGACTTTGATTTTTTTTTTTCATTAATAGTAACGTCAAGGAAGGGAATCAAATCCTCACCTATAGGGATCAAACCTATGGTAAAGGTTGTATACCTAACTCTTTCTGAATGTAAACCATGGGGGATCGAATCCTCACCTATAGGGATCATACCTATGGTGAAGATTATTCGACTCGCCTTTTCTCTTCTTCTTTATAAACTGATGCTAACAAATTTTTCAGGCTAGTTCCTTTCATGCTTAATGATCACCAAGTTACCATTTAATATCGAACTGAAAACTTAATGTGTAAGCGAGATCTGATATGTGAAATCATGGCTCAATCAATGTTTACAACTTCTAATCATGGATTATCAATTCAAAATTGACTGTGAAATCAAGCAAATGGCCGAATCCAAGAGTCATAAGTTACCCATATTCTCGACTATCCGTCAAAATCACTTTGAATTCATCAGACATTCCAGAAAAATTTTAAAAATTTTCACAATTTCCGCTCAAGATCAGGAAAATACTGATTAGGTAACCTAATCTCCCACCCCAACCTAAAATCTACATTGTCCTCAATGTAAAAGAAATAAGTATGCAATGCACATGGGACAACGAAAATAAAAGAGGAGTGATTGAAAGATAGTACCTGATCGGAGAATCAAGAGGCTTTCCCAAAAAAATCAACGTAAAAGCGAGTCAGCATAAGAGAGAGATCAACAAAAGCAAAATGACAAAAATAAAACGCAAAAAGGAAGATCCTACCTATACCACTTTCGCAGGTGTTCTCGATTGCATTTAGCGTATGCAACAAGCCTTTAAACCCCTAGGTTACCCCTAGTGGACGAGTTGTAGTCTTGTGAGGGTTTGCAGTAATGTTACCCACAAACATTGAACTAACTAACTAGGAAAAAGAAATAAAAGAAAATAAAAGGCTGGGTTGCCTCTCAGGAGCGCTAAGTTTAACGTCTTTAGCCAGACAAGAACGGACCATGAATTAACGAATCTTTATAACCAGGGTCTGCCAAAGAAATTACCTCAACACCTTGATTAACCAATCTCAGACAAGTGATGTGAGTTCCCATGAACTGTGCTATCTGAAATGAGGTAACTGATACTATCGTCTAATAATTTAAGGACTTCTGCTTGAACGACTTCTTCCATGTTAGGATCACGCTTCCTTTGCATTTCACGCGACATTTCCGCAGTATGATCCATACATACAATGGGGCATACTCCCTGTATTTCCGCTATCTTCCGTTCAATTGCTGCCTTATATGCTCTAAGGACATTAAGCAACCTGCTCGCCTTTGCCTTCTCAGAGTTAGAAACTGTGCTGTCAGGCAGAGTCTCAGAGGGACCTAACAATGCATACTCGAGATTTTTAGGTAATTGTTTAATGTCAGGATTAGGTGGTTTTTCAACAGACGGAATCATTTTGGACTTAGAGGGTGGAAGAGGTTCCACTTTCACTTTCCATTTTGAAGTCTCCATTATAGGAGTAGAATCGAGCAATGCATTGATTTCGTGGATGGGACTATTTGTGTCAAAATCCATGCCATATTGTGCTAAGCAGGTCTCAATTGGATCTTCAAAAGATTTACGGAAGGAGTCCTGCACTAGACTCTCGATCATGTCCGCTTCAAATATGTCTTCCAAATCTGCGGATTGTTGTCCAGCATTAAAGACATTTAGTTTAATATTCATGTTACCAAAGGAAAACTTCATAACTCCATTCCTGCAATTTATAATAGCATTAGATGTGCCAAAAATGGACGACCCAAGATGACCGGGATCTGACTAGTCGGATTCCGGACAGGCTGACTATCTATAACGATGAAATCCACTGGAAAATAAAACTTATCAACCTGGATTAGCACATCTTCAATAACACCCCGGGGCACCTTGACAGATCTATCAGCTAGTTGTAATGTTACTTTAGTCGGTTTCAACTCACCAAGTCCTAGCTGCTTATAAACCGAATATGGTAACAAATTGACGCTCGCCCCTAAATCAAGCAATGCCTTCCTGATCTTATGATCTCCCATGATGCAAGAAATAGTGGGAGCTCCTGGATCCCTAAATTTAGGAGGGGTGTTCTGTTGAATCATGGAGTTGAGTTGCTCTGCAAGGAAGACTTTCTTATGAACATTTTGCTTACGCTTTTGAGTGCATAAATCTTTAAGAAACTTAGTGTAAGCAGGGACTTGCTTGATAGCATCAAGTAACGGAATGTTGACTTACACTTTTTTAAACACATCCAAGATTTCATCAAAGTTGTTTCTTTTCTTTATTGGTGCCAGACGTTGAGGAAATGGTGCTTTGGGCACATAGGGTGGCACATTAGTGGCTCTTGGAGAGTCAGAAAGCTTTTGGACTTTGGATGCATAAGTGTGTCTCTCTGCTTCATCTTGATCTTCTGCTTTGGAATTTGATTCATCCCTAGGCATCTCTATTCTGTTGTCAATCTGTTTGCCTGACCTAAGGGTAGTGATCGATTTGGCTTGCTCACGATATTGCTTTTGGTTGGAATTAGAGCCAATCTCATACTATCCCTTTGGATTAGCCACAGGTTGGCCAGGGAACTTACCTTTCTCTCTCTCACTCAATGCGGCAGCAAGTTGACCCAATTGTACTTCCAGATTGGCAATGGATTGCGCGTTTGCATGTAAGCTTTGCTGGTTAGCTAGTAAAGTTTGTTGGGTATCTTTTTAAAATTGAAGTGAACTCTGCATAAAGAGATTGAGCGTATCCTCGAGAGATGGTTTCCTTGATTGTGGAGGTACTTGTTGATATTGCAGAAACTGCTGAGGTTGTTGACTACCAACTTGGGGATAAGGTTGCATAGGAGGATTTTCAGATGGTCCTCCTTGTTGTGGTCCTTTTGCCCAAGAAAAATTTGGATGCCTAGCCCACCCTGGGTTGTAGGTGTCTGAGTAAGGATTATTCCCATGTCTTTGAAAAGTGTTCATAGCATGTACTTGCTCAGAGAGAAATTCTGGAAGTGTTGTACCAGATGGACAAGACTGCGTAAGATGGGCGGGATTGGAACATGTGGCATATGCCTCGACTTAAGTTGTTTGTGGAGGTCCATTATTTAACATCAAAGCATCCACTTTCTTTGTCAGGCTATCAATCTTGGCATAAAGATCTGGCGTGACTCCTATCTCATATATACCTCCTTTCTTCTGTAGTTGGGGACTTCTTTCATCTCTATTTGAATAGTCCCATTGCGGGAATTTTCACACAGGGTTTCAAAGAAATTCCAAGCTTCGACATCGCTTTTGGTCATGAATGACCCTCCACTAGTGGCATGAACCATGCGACGGTTTTGGGGTGATAAATTGTCATAGAAGTATTGAACCTGTTGCCACTTCTCAAAACCATGGTGTGGACATTTAAGAAGCAAGCCCTTCCATCTTTCCCAACATTCATGAAAGTGCTCACCCTCTTTTTGTGTGAAGTTAGTGATGTAAGTGCTATGGTCTCATGCTCCTTTGGTTGTCAAATTTTGATGTGTCAAAACATCTATCTATGTCCTGTGCTTGTATGATGATTTATATGAATTCAAGACACTGCATACACACTTCAAGAAGCTACATGTTGAAGTCTTCAAGAAGCTACATGTTGAAGTCTCAAGAAGCCACATGTTGAAGTCTCAAGAAGCTACAATGTTGAAGTTCAAGTCTGAAGAAGCAACGCATGAAGTAGTTTTATGTTGATGAAGATCTCAAGTTTAAAGCTACAACAAGTTCAAGATCTCAAGCCTGATATGGTTCAAAATATCTACATTCGTTGAATGGTTGAAGTTCAATGTCCATACGACATGGTTCAGGTTTGAATGACCTTAGGTTGACCCTTTAAGTAGGTCACTTTGGATACATAAATCAAATATTTATTTTACATAAGTTTGGTCTATTCTAAGACCAGTCCTAGCTCTTGTTCGACCAGTCTTAGCATTGGTTCGACTAGTCCAAGAAATTCCACGACCAGTCCTAAGTTGTTGAAGATTTTTCAAAATTTTTGGTACGCCCACGACCAGTCCTGGAGGTCTTTCGACCGGTCGTAGGAGTGGCTTCGACTCGTCCACGACCAGTCGTAGAGCTACGACTCAAAGTCCAGCAATGAAATCTCTGGTCTTACGACCAGTCGTAGATATCCACGACCAGTCGTAGGTGACCCACGACCAGTCGTAGGCTACTCACGACCAGTCGTGGAATGACTTTCAAAGATCGCGCTTAATTTTTCAAAAATCTGTTAGAGCTACGACCAGTCGTAGGTTTCTAAGACCAGTCGTAGGAGCGATTTTTGCTTCTATAAATTGAACACGAAATTCAGAGTTTTCACACTTCAACTCGATTCAATTCAAGATTTTCAAGTGATCACTCTGAGATAAGTCTGTGTTTATTTTAAGCTACATTGTGCTTATTTAATATTCCTTTTTGCTAGCTTATTTAATTTGATTTTGTTTCTGTATTCCAATCTTATTTGAAAAGAGGAATTATCTTATTCCTTCTTCTTGGAATCAAAATCAAATATAGCTACGCCCAACTTGTTAAAATCTAAAATCAATTAGAATTTAGAACCTTATGAATGTGAGTATTGGAAATTGAACTTTGACATTCAATCATCTACTCCGATTGGTTCTACCGGGCTGCTACGAAAAGGAGAAATCCAGGTATTTTACAATTCTGTAAAATTTCATTTCTTTTGGTTTTGTTTGAGGTTAAGCCAGAAAAATCTCATTGTATTGGTTATCTGAGGAGAAGCCAGAAAACTCAGAAAAGAGGGGTTTTTGAATTGTGTAAGCCCAAGTGAAAAAGACACAATTGTAAAGGTTTTTGGTGAACCTGTGAAAACCTATTTGATAGTGAACGCTAATATCCCCTGTGTGAGGATATTAGGAGTGGAGTAGCTTTTTGTGTGGCTGTTGGAAAACAGTTGGTGTACACACAGGCGAACCACTATAACTCTTTGTCTTGTGGATTGAATGCTTGCTTAATTTTCATATCTTTTATCATTCGATTGTGTGGAATGTACAAGTGGATGTGAATGTTGTAACTATTTACATTTCAAGCAAGTGTGGGGATTGTTGTAATAATTTAGATCTTACTTCTGCATTTAATTTCAATTCCTTGCTATTTCATTTACTTATATTAAAATTGAGTCCTTGATCCAAAAGAGGTTCTAGAAATAAGGTTGTCCTACCATAAGCCCTTGTTTATTATGGTGTAAGGTTGTCCTTAGAACTGAATTTGTATCAATCTCTCAATACCTATTTATCAAGGTGATTTAAATTTAGCTTTGTGAATTGATTCATATTGTAAGGCTATTGGTTTAATTTATTTCCGCTAATTTTATTTTAAATTTGGCATAGTCCTATTCACCCCCCCCCCCCTCTAGGACATATAGCTTGGCCTTTTCAAGTGGTATCAAAGCCTAATAGCTCATTTTTGTTGCTTTTTATTTGGATTTATTTCCTGAGCTAACGATCTAAGCTATATAAAAAGATGTCAAATTTTGATAGCCTTTCAGTTACTAGGCCTCCACCCTTTGATGGCTCCAACTATGCCTATTGGAAAGCCAGAATGAGGATCTTCCTCAAATCAATGGATGAAAGTGTGTGGCAAGCCACAGTGACTGAATGAAACCTCCTATCATGGAAGTAACTGGTGTTGATGGTTCAAAATCTATGAAAATTACACCGTATTACCAATGGACCACACTTCAGAAAAATGAGAGTAGTGCTAATGCTAAAGCACTAAATGCAATCACTTGCGCACTATCACCGGATGAGTTCAAAAGAATCATATCCTGTGATACTGCAAAGCAAGCCTGGGATATTTTAGAAATGACACACGAAGGTACATCAATTGTCAAGAAATCTAAAGTCCAACTCCTCACAACTAAATTTGAAGAAATTCATATGGAGGAAAATGAAATGTTTATGGACTTTTACACTAGATTGAATGACATTGTAAACTCAATGTGGGGTCTTGGCGATAAGATCCCAGAAAGTAAAGTGTGTGCAAAAATACTACGCTCTCTTCCTGAACGGTTCAATTCTAAGGTAACCGCAATCCAGGAACTTCGTGATACG
Source organism: Magnolia officinalis (assembly GCA_021015155.1). NCBI lineage: Eukaryota > Viridiplantae > Streptophyta > Magnoliopsida > Magnoliales > Magnoliaceae > Magnolia > Magnolia officinalis. The sequence goes on along the minus strand of JAJHSJ010000115.1, from coordinate 34,026 downwards.
GATAATATGAAGGTAGAAGAATTAGTTGGTTCTTTACAAACCTATGAATTAAGTTTTAAAGCTCCTAAAGGTAAATCTATTGCTTTGAAGTCATCTAAAAGTATTACTCAAGAAAATTCAGATTCAGAAAAGTCTGAAGATGATATGGCCCTTTTGGCGAAAAAGTTTTATAAGATTTTCAAAAGTAAGAAAAGAGTCGATTTTCAAAAGGGAAATGAAAAGAAACGTTCCAAACCTAAGTCTAAAACTTGGAAATCATTGAAAGATAGTCAATGCTACAACTGTCAAGAATATGGGCATTTAGCAAACAAATGTCCTAAAAAGGACAGATCCAAAAGGAAGGGTATGTTGGCTACTTGGGATGAATCGTCTGATTCTGAAGCCTCTTCTGAATCAGAAAATTCAGAAACCGAGTCGGGCAGTGAACTTAAGGCCCTTATGACTCTAGCCAAGTTTACTTTTTCAGATCACGATGATTCAACAAGTGAAGAAAATTTGGATAGTGATCATGAAAATGATGAAGATCTTCAAGATGCTTACAATGCCTTATATAAGGAAAGTTGTAAAATTGCTGTCAAACTTAAACTTCAAAAAGAAAAGTTTTTTAAACTTAAAGAATGTTTTGAAACCCTTGTTTTAGAAAAATCCAAATTTCAGATTGTTTTGAAAAATCAAAGTGTGATCTGGAATTCAAAACCTCCCTGATTGAAAATTTGAAATCTGAAAATGAGAAACTTAAAAATGAAGTATCTTCTCTTCTGAGTTTGAAGGACACATGGAGATATGCCCAAGGTGATCCAAAATTAGAAAAATTATTATCCGGATCAAGAAAATGTGGCGATCGATCCGGGTTGGGCTATGATAAAAACACATCTCCTAAACAGAAGAATACTCCTTCCAATTTTGTGAAAGGAGAGACTTCTAACTCAAAAGGAAAAGGTACTAGTCAAGTTTTTTCTAAAAATACAAAAACTTTTCAAAAACCCAAAAGCAGCTATATAAATCAGATTCGAAACCCACTAGCTGAAAAAATTATTGATTTACTTAAGGAGCTATTAAAATCTAACTCAGTAGGTCACTCTTACAACTATAAACAAAAGAAGACCAATTATTCTCCTAAACCCAAAACAGTACTGAAATGGGTTCCTAAGGTTGCCTGTTTGGTTGCTCACACTGCTTTCAAAGCTACAAGCCATTCGAAATGGTACCTAGACAGTGGATGCTCCAGACATATGACAGGCGACAAAGCACTATTCACCGATCTTAAAGATATGACTGATGGGTCAGTCACATTTGGTGATGGTAGCAACTGCAAGATAATTGGCAAAGGTACGGTCCAACTCTATAACCTTCCCTTATTTAAAAATGTTTTATATGTTGAGGGTTTAAAACACAACCTGTTGAGCATATCTCAAATATGCGATAACAACCATAATGTTAAATTTTCTAATCAAGGTTGTGAAATTATAAATGAAAAGGGTTCTGTAATATTAACTGGTCGCAGAACTTCTGAAAACTGCTATATAGTAAGCGATAGTAGCTCATCTAAACAAACGTGCTACATGGTCCATACCGATGAGACAGAATTATGGCATAAACGCCTCGGACATGTACACTATCGAAATTTATACAGATTGAGCAAAGGAGAACTAATTAGAGGTCTACCTAAGATACAAAAAGTAGACAAGATTTGTGGTGAATGCCAGTATGGTAAACAAACTAGGAGCTCTCACAAAAAGGTGAACTCCAATACCACCACAAGACCACTCGAGCTTCTCCACATGGATCTTATAGGACCAACAAGAACGAAAGTCGAGGTGGCAAAAAATACATCTTAGTTATTGTAGATGATTATACAAGATTCACTTGGGTTTCATTCTTGAGAGACAAATCAGAAACCCTTGATGAAGTGAAAAAGATTATAAAACGGATTCAAACTGAAAAAAATTCTCAAGTCAACAAGATCCGTAGTGATCATGGATCCGAATTCGAAAATAGCGGTTTTGAGAAATTCTGTAGCGATCAGGGAATATCGCATGAATTCTCTGCACCTAAAACTCCTCAACAAAATGGAATTGTCGAGAGGAAGAATAGAGTGCTTCAAGAAATGGGAAATGTTATGTTAAATAGCATGAAGCTCCCTAGGAATCTCTGGGCTGAAGCAGTGAATACAGCCTGCTACATTATTAACCGTGTTTATATCTGTAAAACTAATAATAAAACGGCTTATGAAATGTGGTTTGAGAAAAACCTTCTGTCAAATACTTTCGAGTTTTTGGCAGCAAGTGCTATATTTTGCGTGACCGTGAAAATTTGGGAAAATTCGACACTAAAAGTGATGAAGGGATCTTTTTAGGATATTCTTTAAACAGTCGTGCATATCGTGTTCTGAACAACAGGACCGGTGTGATTCAAGAGTCAATAAATGTTGTGATTGACGATCTTTTGAATACACCTGTCCCTAGTTCAGATAATGATGAAGTGCTTATACTTGAAAAACAAGAAACTTCATCAAGTGAACCTAATTCTGAATTAAGGACTGTTAAAGATCATCCAACTTCTCAAATACTTGGAAACCCTCTCACTGGTGTGCGCACTCGTAGACAATTAGAGGACATATGTAACTACGTATGCTTTACATCCCAGATTGAACCGGTTAACGTAAAAGAAGCACTTTCGGATGAAAACTGGATTCTTGCGATGCAAGAAGAACTTAATCAGTTTGTCAGAAATGATGTTTGGTACCTTGTTCCTAGACCTAAAGATAAACATATTATTGGAACAAAATGGATTTTCAAAAACAAATCTGATGAACTTGGAAATATTATTCGAAATAAAGCAAGACTAGTTGTACAGGGGTATACACAAATTGAAGGTATTGACTATAATGAGACATTTGCCCCTGTAGCTCGTCTTGAATCAATCAGACTTTTTATCTCCATTGCATGTTTTAGGAAGATTAAAATTTACCAAATGGATGTAAAGAGTGCCTTTCTGAATGGTGATTTACATGAAGAGGTATATGTTGAACAACCTACAGGGTTTGAAGATCCTAAATTTACTGATCATGTGTATCGTCTTAAGAAGGCTCTCTATGGTCTGAAACAAGCTCCCAGAGCATGGTACGAAAAACTGACTAAGTTTTTACTGAGTCATAATTTTCAGATGGGATGTGTTGATAAGACGCTCTTTGTTAAGAAACATAACGATGATATTCTAATGGTTCAAATATATGTTGACGATATTATTTATGGATCAACCTGTACTAACATGACTGTTGAGTTTGCAGATTTGATGAAGTCTAAATTCGAAATGAGCATGGTTGGAGAATTAAACTATTTCCTAGGGTTGCAAGTTAAACAACAACCTGATGGAATTTTTATCTCTCAAACCAAATATGCTCTGAATTTAATCAAGAAATTTGGATTTGAGAAAGGTAAAAATTTTGATACTCCTATGAGTACAACTTTGAGACTCTCAAAAGACTCTACAGGTAATGATGTGGATCCTAAATTGTATCGTAGTTTGATTGGTAGTTTACTTTATCTGACTGCTAGTAGACCAGATATCGCTTTGAGTGTTGGTATTTGTGCTCGTTATCAATCAAATCCTAAAGAATCTCACTTAACTGCTGTTAAGCGGATTATGCGATATGTCGCAAGTTCTACTAAACTGGGTCTCTGGTATCCACATGAGACTAATGTTCAATTAGCCGGGTATGCAGATGCTGACTGGGCTGGAAACATTGATGATAGGAAATCAACAGTGGTGGTTGTTTCTACATTGGAAATTGTCTTGTTTCTTGGTTTAGTAAGAAGCAAAGTTCTATATCGCTATCAACAGCTGAGGCTGAATACATTGCTGCTGGAAATGCATGTACTCAACTTGTTTGGATGAAACGAATGTTAAGCGATTATGGAATTACTCAGGATTCTATGATTTTATTTTGCGATAATTCCAGTGCAATAAATATCTCTAAAAATCCAGTTCAGCATTCACGTACTAAGCATATTGACATTAGATTTCATTACATTCGTGAATTAGTGGAAGAAAAGGTAATATATTTGGATTACATTCCAACCGAGACTCAACTTGCGGACATTTTCACTAAACCGCTCGACAAAAGCAGGTTTAATAAATTAAAGTTTGATCTCGGTATGTGCAATTTAAATTGAATTTACATGATTTGGTGTATCATAATGTACATAAGTTTGATGTTTTATTTGCTTAAATTTGAATATTATTTAAAAAAAAAAATTACAAATTTTAAGTCGTACTCGACCAATCGTGAGTGTACACGACCGATCGTGATACGACCGGTCGAACACTTACACGACCGGTCGTGAAACTCGGGATTTCACTTTAATTTGGGGATTTTGACTCTTCTTCTTCATTTCTTTTTACCCTCCAACGGCTCTAGCTACGACCGGTCGAACCCACCTTCATTGTACTTCAAGGTTAGTGGTTCTTTTGCTATTTTCTTGTTGATTCTTGTTATTAGTGTTCCAAATCACATTCTTGTAGAATCTATTTGGTCGTTCATTGCAAGTTTGGGGTTTTATCTTGAAAAATCTGTTATATCAAAACCTCATTTCTCCTATCTTGCATCTTGTTGTTTCCTTGAAATCCTCCTTTGAAAATGGATGCTAGAGGTAAAAAGAAAACTACTCGAGGTCCCTCTTCATCTAGATCAGCTTCTATTTCACAACGTCATCTTCGCTCTCCCGAAAATGATCCTTCTAATGCTCGGGATTTGCGTATGCGCAATGTTATTGTTGAGCGTCCTGTTAATGTTAATCACATTGCTTCATTTGGTATCCCTCCTCTGTTGAAATCTGTGGGATGGGATAACATTCTTACATTGGGGTGGAGCTGCATACCAGTCCATTGCCCAATCCATGTTTGCATGTATTTGTGATTTTTCTATTGAGAATTTAACTTTTAAAGTTGATACTCAAGAAGGATTGTTTTTAGTGGATCGACATTTGATTGCTGACATTATGGAAATACCTGTCAATGATGAGAGCATTCCAATTCATATTTTACATGACAGTCTCTCTGAATCTGAACGAAAAATGCTTACTAGAGATTTATGTAATTTAGATGTTCACTGGACTCATAAAGGTCATGCACTTCCCTCAAGGTATTTGTTACCCAAACACAGGGTACTTCCTAGGATTTTCATCTCAAATCTTTATCCACGTTCTGGAAATAAAACCGAACTCACTGCTTTTATGGTTCGTGTTTTGTATTCTGTCATCTCTGGTGCAAAAATATGTTTACCTTCTTTAATTTGTCATTCCATTATTCTGTCTCGTCACCATCCTGGACATAGTGATATACCCTTTGGCTATTTGTTGACTATGCTGGCAAATCATATGCTCGTGGCTATGCCTGCTAGAGAAAAATCCATCCATCATCTCCCTTTTAATAATGCCAATATTAACAAGATGAATTTAGAATTGGCTAATGGCCAAGTGGATGCTGGTAGCAGTGGTGCTGAAGCAGGAGATGCAGGTCAAGCTGGTGATCTTCCTGAAGACGTGAATATGGATGATTTATTTGAAGAACTTGAGTCAGACTCGGCTGATGATCCTGATTTTCAGCCCTCTGATTTTGATGAGAGATTGAATTCCTTCAAGAGCAGGTGGCTCAAATTCGTGTTACCCAAGACACGCAATTCTCTTATCTACGCAAATATATGAGACGGATTGCTAAGGGTTTACACAAAATTGATCCGTCTAATCTTGCTCCCTCTTCTGGTTCTGACTGAATTTTTTGATGGGTCTGTAATATTTTTTTAAGTCTGAACTTTACATGCTCACTGACTTTTTGAATTATGCATTATGCTTTCTTGAATCAAATCCTATTTTCTTTAGCATTGTTGCTCTTCTTCCTTTGTCATTTTGTGACAAAAAGGGGGAGAAGTTTTGGGAGCCTTTTGCTTTATTTGAATTTAATGATTTGATGTGCTCCTATTACTCAGGGGGAGTTAAGCTTCTTAGGGGTAGTTATGGGGTAATGATGCTTATTACTTATCATATCTATATAAGTGTGCATGCTTCTCTATTGTTGAACTTGTTGTGTGTAAGCTTCTCTATTGTTGAACTTGTTGTGTGTACTTAGTTTTAATTGGAAGTATTATTATTTGGGTGTTTTGTCACAAATTTGACAAAGGGGGAGATTGTAAGTGCTATGGTCTCATGCTCCTTTGGTTGTCAAATTTTGATGTGTCAAAACATCTATCTGTGTCCTGTGCTTGTATGATGATTTATATGAATTCAAGACACTGCATACACACTTCAAGAAGCTACATGTTAAAGTCTTTAAGAAGCTACATGTTGAAGTCTCAAGAAGCCACATGTTGAAGTCTCAAGAAGCTACAATGTTGAAGTTCAAGTCTGAAGAAGCAACGCATGAAGTAGTTTTATGTTGATGAAGATCTCAAGTTTAAAGCTACAACAAGTTCAAGATCTCAAGCCTGATATGGTTCAAAATATCTACATTCGTTGAATGGTTGAAGTTCAATGTCCATACGACATGGTTCAGGTTTGAATGACCTTAGGTTGACCCTTTAAGTAGGTCACTTTGGATACATAAATCAAATATTTATTTTACATAAGTTTGGTCTATTCTAAGACCAGTCCTAGCTCTTGTTCGACCAGTCCTAGCATTGGTTCGACTAGTCCAAGAAATTCCACGACCAGTCCTAAGTTGTTGAAGATTTTTCAAAAATTTTGGTACGCCCACGACCAGTCCTGGAGGTCCTTCGACCGGTCGTAGGAGTGGCTTCGACTCATCCACGACCAGTCGTAGAGCTACGACTCAAAGTCCAGCAACGAAATCTCTGGTCTTACGACCAGTCGTAGATATCCACGATCAGTCGTAGGTGACCCACGACCAGTCGTAGGCTACTCACGACCAGTCGTGGAACGACTTTCAAAGATCGCGCTTAATTTTTCAAAAATCTGTTAGAGCTACGACCAGTCGTAGGTTTCTAAGACCAGTCGTAGGAGCGATTTTTGCTTCTATAAATTGAACACGAAATTCAGAGTTTTCACACTTCAACTCGATTCAATTCAAGATTTTTTCAAGTGATCACTCTGAGATAAGTCTGTGTTTATTTTAAGCTACATTGTGCTTATTTAATATTCCTTTTTGCTAGCTTATTTAATTTGATTTTGTTTCTGTATTCCAATCTTTTATTTAAAAAGAGGAATTATCTTATTCCTTCTTCTTGGAATCAAAATCAAATATAGCTACGCCCAACTTGTTAAAATCTAAAATCAATTAGAATTTAGAACCTTATGAATGTGAGTATTGGAAATTGAACTTTGACATTCAATCATCTACTCCGATTGGTTCTACCGGGCTGCCACGAAAAGGAGAAATCTAGGTATTTTACAATTCTGTAAAATTTCATTTCTTTTGGTTTTGTTTGAGGTTAAGCCAGAAAAATCTCATTGTATTGGTTATCTGAGGAGAGCCAGAAAACTCAGAAAAGAGGGGTTTTTGAATTGTGTAAGCCCAAGTGAAAAAGATACAATTGTAAAGGTTTTTGGTGAACCTGTGAAAACCTATTTGATAGTGAACGCTAATATCCCCTGTGTGAGGATATTAGGAGTGGAGTAGCTTTTTGTGTGGCTGTTGGAAAACAGTTGATGTACACACAGGCGAACCACTATAACTCTTTGTCTTGTGGATTGAATGCTTGCTTAATTTTCATATCTTTTATCATTCGATTGTGTGGAATGTACAAGTGGATGTGAATGTTGTAACTATTTACATTTCAAGCAAGTGTGGGGATTGTTGTAATAATTTAGATCTTACTTCTGCATTTAATTTCAATACCTTGCTATTTCATTTACTTATATTAAAATTGAGTCCTTGATCTAAAAGAGGTTCTAGAAATAAGGTTGTCCTACCATAAGCCCTTGTTTATTATGGTGTACGGTTGTCCTTAGAACTGAATTTGTATCAATCTCTCAATACCTATTTATCAAGGTGATTTAAATTTAGCTTTGTGAATTGATTCATATTGTAAGGCTATTGGTTTAATTTATTTTCGCTAATTTTATTTTAAATTTGGCATAGTCCTATTCACCCCCCCTCTAGGACATATAGCTTGGCCTTTTCAAGTGATTTCTCTACGGAGCGCATTAGTTTTGTGCACAGGGAAGAACTTGTTTAAGAACTTTTAGACAGTTGGTCCCATGTAGTGATAGACCCACTTGTAGAGAATTCAACCATGCTTTCACCTTATCCTTCAAAGAAAAAGGAAAAAGGCGTAAACGGATCGAATCATTTGAAAAGTTTTGGAATCTAAAGGTAGAGCAAATGTTTAGGAATTCTTTCACATGATGATACGGATCCTCTTTATCTAAACCATAGAAGGAGGGCAACAATTGTATGACCCCAGTTTTAAGTTCAAAGTGTGTTGCCGTAGTGGCTGGCAACACTATGCATGAAGGCGCATTGAATTGGACGGGAGCTGAATAATCTCTAAGAGCTTTAATTCCATTCTCGTCTGCCATCTCAAATAGAATGTTTCTAAATCTTCTACGAAAGGTTCTTTCTATTTCAGGATCAAAAGGTGCTAGTTCTATGTTCAGAGATCTACGTCCTAGCATAAACCGAATTGTTGCAATGTAGGAAAGAAAACTAAACCAAACTAAGATGCAACCTAAGAGAAATAAAACTAGAACTAAAAATTATGAATTAAAAACAAGATAAAACTATGTAAACAAGAGTTGAAAGAAAGAACCCGAAAAAAGAAGATGATTAATGTCTGATGAATTGGGAGTTCCTCTTTCACTTCCTGTAGAAAATAAAGATAAAAGTAAATTAAAATTTCTAAAATAATGTTAGAAAAATCCTGAGCAACGGTTAGTTTCTAAAATAGAAAGTTTCTAATCTTAGAAATAACAAGCTAAGTTAGTTTCTAAAAAGGGAAAAATTTGTAAAACTAGAAAATAGAAAGTTACTTGAAAGAAAAATCTAAATCTAAAAATTAGAGAATTAGAAAGTTTCTAAAAAAAAAATCCTAGAATTAGAAAATTTCTAAAAAATAAAACCCTAAATCTAAAAATAGAAATTAGAAAAAGTAGGGAATTTAGAAAGAGTTTACCAAATTAGAAGTTCGTGTCAAGACCCTACAAAATAAGAAATAGGTTAGTTTCTAAAATAAAAACTTTAACCTAAAGTTAGTAAAATCCTAAAACTATGAATTATGATAAGAAAGAATCCTAAATCCAATTTGGACTGAAACAGTCCCTGGCAACGGCGCCAAAAACTTGATGTTTTATTTAAACCAACATGATTTAAATGATTTTTAAACTCGCAAGTATACGAATCAGATGTAGATACAGTACATATTACGGGATCGTTCCCACGAGGACTGGTCATCACAATTCAAATCTATGATTCTCCTTAACTAATCCAACAAATAATGGAGCGAGTTACTAAGCACACTTCTATGAAAAACAATTGAGAACATGGAAGAAAATTCAATCAGAGAGAGCACTAGGACTTTCGAATCCACCCCTAATTATCATATCCCTTGTTTTATCTGTTGATTCACCCTAATTTAGATTGATACAACTTATATAAAGAAAGCACAATCTGTGTCCTTAGTCGGGCATACAGAATGTCTAATCTCCTAAAGCAATGCAATGAATAACACATCCCATGTCCTTGGTCAGACACATAGAATGTATAATTCATTAAAGCACCTTGTTTCTTCCTCTATAAGAAACCTGTTCATGTTCAGACACATGCACCTAGAATAAGCATCCAGACAACATCCATATATAGACTCCGGTTAAGTTCATAGATGGAGAAGTACAGAATTTAAACCAATCAAGCACACTAGAAAAAGAAACAAACCAATCGAATCAAGATAAAATCAACATATAACCAGAGTTATTCAAATTAGGGGCTTCATCTCAGCCCTAACTGAGAAGATTAGCTATCCATAAAGTTAATTAAGAAAAAGGAAATATAAGATAAAAACATTAAAAACATCTCCCTTATCTCTCTTCTTCGTTCCTCTTTCTTCTCTCTTCTCTTTCCAAGCACTCTCCAAGCTCTGGCCTGCACGTCTCTGCCCAAAGATCCCCCCTCTTCTCCTCATGTTAGCTCCTTTATAGGCTCAGAAGTCGTGGAGAAGAGTTTCCTTTTCTGCTACAGTCGGTGGAAAGGAGCGGCAGTTTTACGCATTCATAGCCTTTGAACTTACGCTGACGTGCTTGGTGTTTGTTGGGAAATCCACTCCGTCCATTAGATGAGGGACGAAAAACTGGTCGAACATGGACAGTTTTGATGTCTGTTGATGCGGTCCAGAAAAGATATCACGCTAAGATGGTTTTGAACGTCACAGGACAACCTGTTTGTGGCCTCTGTATCGCACATGTGTGTATGTATGGATGCAAACTTTTAGCAAGGTTTTGATGGGTTCGAGGCCCTCTACACGATGGACGGCTTGGATCATCCGTTAGGGTCATGATGGTGGCTCACTAACTTCCGTAAAACGGGCAGCGTCCGGACGTCATAGAGCATGCGGATTTCTTCCGCTGTGACATTGGTGGAACCCATTTCATCTGTCATATGAGAGATCCAATCCGTTCATCGAATTCCTCTCGAAATTTCGGTCAGAAATATATATATATTTTCGTTTCGGTGTGGCCCACAGAATATCTCATTGCACCGTCTATTCTGTGTTTGAATGGCTAGATTTCACTCCTGATGATCATTTACAATTCTGCCACCTAGGCAGTGATAATAGCCTTCTTGTGGATCTGATGGACGGTCCAGATTGTTGGTGTGATGGACGGTGTGGACCCACAACGGCGAACCGCACGTCTCTGTTAGAAACACGAAAACGGCAACTGCCGTATTTGAGTTGTCGTCGGTCAACACCGACTTTGACCATTCAGTTAGTCCGGTGCGGCTCACGTGTAAACTTGCTAGGTTCACGCTCGTCGCACATGGGGTCCACTGGAATGCGTATGTGTGAAATCTTCTCCATCCAGTTAGTTTGTTTCCCCATTTAAAGCGTTGAGACCAAATTTGAGACAGTTCCGGATATCAGGTGGGCCCCACTTAATGAATTAAGGGGCTGATCTGACTGTTGGGCCACTTTCTCAGTGATCCAATAGATGAAATTTAATATGTAGGGTTAATTTATGTCCTCCATCCCATGTATGAAGTTTCAAGCCAATCGGACGGTGGGAAACCTATGATCTTGCATTTTTCACCAGTTTCGGGCCTCTTTAACATGAACGGCTTGATTTCCTCGGATCCCCAGTATGTAAATTCTTCAATATTGGTCCTCTGGAGTCCGTCCCTTGCTCTGTTAACTTCGGAGCGTCAAATCCACGCTTTTAATACTCTTTTTCAATCAACGCTTCTTATTACATCCTGCAACAAAAACACGCTTAAAATACGATGTTAGGCATTATCATGTACGAGAAATAGGGCAATAATCGGGGTTCGATATGCAATATTTGACCCTCATCAATAGTGTAACGCCCTGAAATTCGGGGGTCGAGTACGAACTCAACTCCCGAGTTCCAACGCATCACTTATGCAACATACACAATGTCGGTTAAATGTTGTCTGAGTTAGCGCAATAAACATGAATGAGATTAAACCAAAACAGTAATTCATACCCAGTTCAATTGCATTTAAAAACAGCGGAAGACTGAAATTTTATGTACAAGTATGTAAAGTAACAAAATTTTCTGAACTTCAGGGTATGAGCACTAGCTGAGCACCAATATACACGTAAAGTTTGTAAATTAAAAAAACCAAAATACATCCTCAAAGAGGCCCCAAAAGTCCCGCGATGCAGCCGGCCTAGGCGTAGCCGTCAGAATACTGCATGAAAGAGAACTCCTCCTGGTCCTCATCAACGTCGGGCTCTGGCTCCTGAACCAAGGCGCCCTCTAATCCTGCAACAGAGTCTGGTTGGTGTGTACAACACCGTCCCGTATCGTGGGAGTGAGTAGCTAACTCAGTGGAACAATAATGCATAAGTTAACATGTTATCAAATCAACCAAGCAGTAATGATAAAGCAGTACAAATCAAGCATTTCTAACTACTCTTGTTAAATGCAAAAATGATATGACATGATGCTGTATGCCCTTGCCAAACCACCCTCAAGCGACATCATCTTACGTTCGCGAATGCTTAACTCCCTCAGTGCGCCACATCTACAAAGCACATGCGGTGCGATGATGCTCGTGATTGCCAAGTTATTATTAGTCCATTTCAATCAGCAGTATTAGGAAACTAAGGTACCTCCCTTGTATCATTCCCAACATGATCCATTCTAGGGTCGTCAGTCCTAGTTATTCTCATACGATGTTATGGTTTGAGAAGCTTAGTGATGGCATCACAACAGGTTCGTCACCCGTCAGCGCGGATACAGATCTCACCGTATGCGGCTCAATTGCTGGCCGTCAGCTCGAGTACAGGTCTCACCGTACTCGGCTCAATCACTAGCCGTCAGCTCAAGTACAGGTCTCACCGTACTCGGCTCAACTCACACTCTAGTTACTGTGAAAGGCTCGTGGCCAATCACAGATACTTAAAGTACACTCGATGATACCACGGAGGACTCGTCGCCCGTCAGCACGAGCACAGATCTCACCGTACTCGGCTCTCGCCGAAGTATCGACAGCTCGAATACAGTGTCCCATACCACCATATTCGGCTCACGAGATAGTTGCGCAATGGTCACTACGGGGAGGCACATGGCCCCAGCATAGGCCGACAGCTCGACCACGGTGTCCCATACCACCATGCCCGGCTCATGCGTCTTAGCGGATCTAGGTACCATGGTTAAACAGGAATCACCACTGGTAAGTTTGGTACCCTAGGTTCAAGCAGTAGCGACCAAACAAGGTGAACACACAACTACACTTCGGTTCAAGTGGCGAGCCTGACTAGCTCGAGCGCACCACAAGTTGAGCGATATGGAGCGCAAAAGCACTCCGCGTGGCCAACCACTATCACCAACCGAAGTACGACTCGGGTTCGCCGGACCCGTCCTTTGTGGCGACATGAATCTCAGCCACAATCACAAGTCTGGTACCGAGTGTTTGGACTATAAACATAGTCCCAAACTCAAACAGTTTTCATCGCTAGCATGTGAAGTAAAGCATGGTAAACAAGCAATACAAGCATGTTAGTCGGCATGTTATAAAGCATAAAGTAAGACATGGAGTAAGCATGTTACAAGGCATGTTGAGAAGCATGTTATAAAGCATATTGTAATGCATGTACTAAAGCACTATCCCCATAGGGATAGAATTGTGTGTGCACTACAATTAAGTGGTTGCGGTGAACCACCGCATGGAGGGGTCCTACATGTCTCTAAGGGAGTTGGAGAACCCATATCAGCGCCTATCTAAGGCACTAGTACATGCACATGTACACCTACATGCACATACACAAACACTTAGAATACACATTTCCAACATACATGACGTATGTTAGGCAAGTTCGTGATTGGGCTGTCCCTAAGCCCCGGGAGTATTTTTCCCGCGTATATCATATTCATACAACCAATAATCATTACAATTACATATCCAAAATCCGCACGCATGCGGGATTTCTAGAATACGCAATTTCGACATACATGGCATTTACACATGAACATATATTTTTGCGATCTCTTTCGCCGAACTAGTATTTTATCCACACATGATATAATCAAACATTAAATAAACATGTCAAACATTTTCTCAACAAAAATACGTATACGGTATTTCTACGTATATCAAGAGTATGTAAAATTCCATAATCTTTATCGCTAATCGAAACAGGAAACGGAAAGCACTTTGTACATGTGCATTTGCATGCAGATCATGAATCTATCATATCTGTCATTGAAAGCGTTGAAAACCGTAACTTATACGCTTAAAGTCCTCACCTCAGCCCTTGGAATTCCAACGAATCAGCAAGAAGGTTGGTGCTTCCGTATACGGGAGTTTCTTAGCCTAAAGATCGCATTCGATTAGTCTTTCCCTAACCTATCACTAATTAGGCTCAAATCAGACCTAGGGTTAGGGTTTCTTACCTTCAAATGGGGTGGAAACCGCCGGGAAACCTCTTGGAATAGCGCGGTGTAGGCCGTGGGAGAGGTGGAAGCAGCAGGAGGAAGATCGGCTTCGATCTCCACAAGTTCTCTCTCTTTTCTCTCTTTCTCTCTTAGGGTTTTAACCCAAATTCGTATGGCTGTGAGAGGGGCTGTTCTAAGCCCCTTTTATAGCCACAAACCTTCCCAAAATAGACTCAGGTTCAAGGGCAACTGCTTACATAGGCATTTCGCCAATTTCCAAGCTCAAAAGGGGTGTTCTGGTGGCCCTCTTTGAGCCAAACGTCGGACTTAAGCTCACCCACTGCGGATCCACGTGGGATTACGTTTTCGGCTCGATCGGATTCCCAGATCGCACGTGGCGGACCACTTTCAGTTCAACGGTCCGTGGGCCACGATCGGAATTTCTGAGTACATGTAAATGTTCCTGAAATTTTTCTTAATCCGAGGGTGTAATTTGGTCTGATTCCGACGGTCAGGTTGCTTAATACTGACGTGCAACCGAAAGGTGCCAGATCACTATTCCAGATATTTTCTCTTGAATGGAAATAGTGTTTTTCACACTCCCTCGCTCCGGAGTGAAAATAATGGCCGTGGGACATCGGAATCATCTGATTTTTGAGATGATTGTCAAGCCCAGTGGGGCGGTCCTGGTTCCTTAGCTTCGTGTTAATCGGACTCCCGATGTGCGATTTAGACCTCATACGAAGTTTCGTTTCAGTCCCGAGAGCAGACGGGTAATGAGTTTGGCTCTAGACTTTAGGGTAACCTAGAGTCACCAATTCTGCAAGTTTTGGGTCTTGCAGATCGTATTTAAAGCGATCCCAACGGATTTCATGATTTACCGAGTTTAGTACTTAGTTAACTTTGTTAAATTTCTAAAGGATTTAATCCTATGTGATTTCTGGTCGAGGTGGTACTCGGCCCAATGTACGGAAATTTTCAGGTCGTTACAAATAGCAAGCTCCCTTAGGTTTGCCATTTTTCTTCTTTTGGGTTTTCTTGAATTTCCCTTGATCTTTGTTAGGTTTAAGGGAATATGCTTTCTCATAGGAATTATTTTGGAATGGCCGTTTTAACTGCGTTCACCTTGGATGAGGATGCACCATTAGCGTCATTCTTTTTGTCTTGGTTACAGGATTCTTCTTCTATATGAAGATGCTTCTGGATTTGTTCCAGGGTGAACTCTTCGGATTTATGCAGTACTTTCTTCCTGTAGTCGTTCTAGATCTGAGGCAACTTTGCGATTATAGTTCCGACTTGAAAGGATTCAGGAAGATTGATTTTTATGGCTTTTATTTTATTTACAATAAGCTGTAATTCTTGGATATGGGCAAGCAGCGGTAGATTGTCTACCATTGTGAAGTCAAAATACCTGGCAATTAGAAACTTCTGTGTACCTTCCTCTTCAGCCTTGTATTTGTATTCCAGTGCGCTCCATATTTCTTTCGCTGATGTGTCCCCGTGTACAAATCATACAATCGATCAAAGAGAGCATTGAAGATGTGGCCACGACACAACAGTTCATCTTCCTGTCGCTTGATCCTAGCAGCCACTTGTTCTGGAGTGTCAGTTTCCTTTGCTTCATGCAGAGGCTGGAGAGTCGGGTCCAGGATGTAGAAGATCTTTAGGGCGGTCAGGAGGAATTTTAGTTTGTCCTGCCATCTAGTGAAATTTGAACCATCGAATCGATCCAATCGGATCAGATCCTAGTTCATCAGTTTGACTAATGCAACACTTTCGGTGTCCATGGTATCACGCTTTAAAATTGTTAGGAAATTTGATTGGATACACTGAAAATAAAAAAAATAAATAATTGAAAAATTAACAATTTCACTAGGCTGAATCACGTATAAAATACGCTGTCCTTAAAGCGTGATTCGTCCCCTTATCACTGCTGATGGGTTACAGACGAATTGCTTCCAGGATAAGACAAGCCTTATCTGGATCCAGCGTGCAACAATCACGATATGTCCACTATGGAACAGTTTTAACGCGGTAGATTTCTTCTGACAGATTTAGATGGTAGAGATGATCACAGTGTTCTAAAAAGGAGCTATGGACTGTATCTGCACTACTAGAAAAGTGGGCAAAGGCTACGGATAAAATCCGTAGCCATAGACCTATGGCTACGGTTTTAGTCCGTAGCATGACCGTAGTCATAGGTGCCGTAATAATAGGTCTGGAACCTATGGCTACGGATTTAATCCGTAACTATAGGTACCAACAGCTACGAATATAATCCATAGCAATAACTACGAGAAAACGGGTAAAGGCTACGGATAAAATCCGTAGCCATAGACCTATGGCTACAGTTTTCGTCCGTAGCACGACCGTTGTCGTAAGTGCCGTAACAATAGGTCTGGAACCTATGGCTACGGATTTAATCCGTAGCAATTATATCTGTACCAAAAACTTCAAACAGCTATGGATATATTTGTAGCTAAAAGTCCGTAGCAATATGCCAAATTTAATAATGGCTACACCTGTCAGATTAGTGGCTACGGTCAGTATTCGTAGCTATTTCGTACATTAAAAAATTACATATAATCATTTGTTCATTCAATTACCACCTGTACAATCATTTATTCAATCAATTACAATCATTCATTCAATCAATTACAATCCTTCATTTAATCAATTACAATTACAATCCAATTCATTCAATCAATTACAATCCAATTCATTCAATCAATTACAATTACAATTACAATAATGCTGAAAATACAAATCTTTGGCTTCATTAGAGAAATGTGCTTGACTTCACTATGAAATTTCAACAGCTTCGTACATTCCATTATCCTACAAACAGTCATGTCATTCATAAATTAGAATGCCCATTGGGGAACAGAAAGACAAAGTGAGAGAAGTGCATCATGTATAACCATTTTTTTCTTAATGAATTAAAAAAAAAAACTCAAAGAGGAATGAAATTGACACAAAAGAAATGGTCTCACCATATGATTATAGGTTTTGGTTTAGGTTTAGGTTATAGGTTTAGGTTAAGGTTTAGGTTAAGGTTAGGTTATATGTTATAATTAAGTTTAGGTTATAGGTTATAGGTTAAGGTTTAGGTTATAGGTTTTGGTTTATGTTTAGGTTATAGGTTTAGGTTTAGGTTATAGGTTATAGCTTTTGGGAACTTGATTATAGGTTAAGGTTTAGGTTTAGGAAATTGGGTTCGGGTTCGGGATCGGGTTTAGGTTTGGGTTTTCAAGTTGAGATTAGGATTAGGTGTAGGTTTGAGTTTAAGGATTTGAGAATACATTTAGGTTTTAAGTTTAGGTTTAGGTTAAAGGTTTAGGGAAAGGTTATAGGTTTAGGTTATAGGTTATAACTTTAGGGAATTGAGAATGGGTTATGGTTTAGGTTTAGGAAATCGGGTTCAGGTTCGGGATTGGGTTTAAGTTTGGGTTTTCAAGTTTAGGTTTAGGTTTAGGTTAGGGAGTTGAGATTAGGATTAGGTGTAGGTTTAACTTTAGGAAATTGAGTTTAGGTTATAGGTTTAGGGAAAGGTTAGGTTTAGGTTATAGGTTTTGGGATTTGGGAATAGTTTTAGGTTATAAGTATAGGTTTAGGTTAGGTTATAGGTTATAGGTTAAGGTTTAGGGATTTGATTTTAGGTTATAGGAATAGGTTAAGGTTTTGGTTTAGGTTATAGGTTTTGGGATTTGAGAATGGGTTTGGGTTTAGGTTATAGGTTTTGGTTAATTATAGGTTCTTGGATTTGAGAATGGGTTCGGGTTTAGGTTATAGGTTTTGGATTTGAGAATGGGTTATGGTTTAGGTTTAGGAAATCGGGTTCATGTTCGGGATTGGGTTTAAGTTTTGGTTATAGGTTTTTGGATTTGAGAATGGGTTATGGTTTAGGTTTAGGAAATCGGGTTCATGTTCGGGATTGGGTTTAAGTTTTGGTTTTAAAGTTTAGGTTTAGGTTTAGGTTAGGGAGTTGAGATTAGGATTAGGTGTAGGTTTAGCTTTAGGGAATTGAGTTTATGTTTAGGTTTAGGGAAAGGTTAAGTTTAGGTTATAGGTTTTGGGATTTGGGAATAATTTTAGGTTATAAGTATAGGTTTAGGTTAGGCTATAGGTTAAGGTTTAGGGATTTGAGTTTATGGTATAGGTTTTGGTTTAGGTTATAGGTTTTGGTTAAGGTTTAGGTTTAGGTTATAGGTTTTTGGATTTGAGAATGGGTTTGTGTTTAGGTTATAGGTTTTGGTTTTGGTTTAGGTTATAGGTTTTGGGATTGAGAATGGGTTCGGGTTTAGTTTATAGGTTTTGGTTTTGGTTTAGGTTATAGGTTATAGGTTTATGTTAAGGTTTAGGTTTAGGTTTAGGTTATAGGTTTTGGGATTTGAGAATGGGTTCGGGTTTAGGTTATAGGTTTTGGTTTTGGTTTAGGTTATAGGTTTTGGTTTTGATTTAGGATAAGGTTTAGGTTTAGGTTATAGGTTTTTGGATTTGAGAATGGGTTCGGGTTTAAGTTATAGGTTTTGGTTTTGGTTTAGGTTATAGGTTTTGGGATTTGAGAATGGGTTCGGGTTTAGGTTATAGGTTATGGTTTTGGTTTAGGTTTAGGTTATAGGTTTTTGGATTTGAGAATGGGTTATGGTTTAGGTTTAGGAAATCGGGTTCATGTTCGGGATTGGGTTTAAGTTTTGGTTTTCAAGTTTAGGTTTAGGTTTAGGTTAGGGAGTTGAGATTAGGATTAGGTGTAGGTTTAGCTTTAGGGAATTGAGTTTAGGTTATAGGTTTAGGGAAAGGTTAGGTTTAGGTTATAGGTTTTGGGATTTGGGAATAATTTTAGGTTATAAGTATAGGTTTAGGGATTTATGTAACATCCCGGATTTTTGCCAACCTGGGATTAGACGTCCTTAGGCAATGGGTTGATCCTAACACCTTATTAACTTATCAGAACTCAATCCCAAAGTCTAAAATCGCTTGTGAACCCATTTCTTTCACAAATCCCACCCTTCACCACCTTATTCTTTAAATTTTCTAAGTACTTTCACATTAGACGCTATCTTAAAGTTTAGGTAATGAAGAACAATACTTAAACTAAACATTGCTACAAAGGACTGAGTACCACCTCGACCAGAAATCACTTAGGATTAAATCCTTTAGAAATTTGACAAACTAAGTGCTAAACTAGATTATCCATGAAATCCGTTTGAATCGCTTTAAGTACGATCTACAAGACCCAAAACTTGTAGAATCATTGACGATAGTTTACCCTAAAGTCTAGGATCAAACCCATTACCCGACTGCTCTCGGGAGCACATTGAAACTCCGTACCAGGTCTAGACCGCACATCGGGAGTCCGAATAACACGAAGTTAAGGAATTAGGACTGCC
Organism: Magnolia officinalis; assembly: GCA_021015155.1. Classification (NCBI taxonomy): domain Eukaryota; kingdom Viridiplantae; phylum Streptophyta; class Magnoliopsida; order Magnoliales; family Magnoliaceae; genus Magnolia; species Magnolia officinalis. Next base: position 14,570 of record JAJHSJ010000115.1, on the reverse strand, counting down.
TTGCTGGGCTTGACAACCATCTCGGAAATCAAATCCAGACGGTGTCCCATGGCTGTTCGCTTGAGTCCGGAACGAGAGAGTGTGAAGACACTTGTTTTCTTTACAAAATAAATATCTTGAATAGTAATTGACACGTGTTGCTTGCGGATCAGTATTAGGCAACCAGACCGTCAGAATCTGACCCAAATACACCCTCGGATCAAGAGAAATTTCATACACATATCCATGTACTCGGAATCTCCGATCGAGATCCGCTGACTGTTGAACTGAAACTGGTCCGCCACACGTGATCTGGAATCCCGACCGAAACGAAAACTTAACTAAACGTAGATCCGGTGTTGGTGAGCTTAAGTCCGACCTTTGGCTCAAGGGGGCCCGCCAGAAGTCCTCCGTTGAGCTGAAACTGACCCGCTTTGGTTATAACCTAAGTATACTTTGACCTGGAGTCTATTTCGGTGTATTTTTAGGCTATATAAGGACCTTAGAACCCTCTCTCTCACAGCCATATGAATTTGAGAGAAACCCTAGAGAGAGAAGAGAGAAAAGAGAGAGAAAGTGTGGGAGATGTGGGGGAATCTCCCTACCATGCTTCCCTGCCGCTCACGAGCTCCACCACTCCATTCTCATCGCTTTCCCGGTGATTCCGACTTCATTTTTAGGTAAGAAACCCTAACCGTAATCTGTTTTGGGGTTGTATAGGTTATAGGTTATGAAATAGCTAACCTATTTCGATCTATAGGTTACCAAACAACCGTATACAGAAGCTTAGAAATTCTATCGACTCCGTTACGATTCTACGACAAAAGGTGCGGACTTTAGGTGTATAGGTTATGGTTTTCAACGTTTTCAATGTCAGATAATGATAGATTCATGATCTGTATGTAATTGCACATGTACAAAGTGCTGTCTGTTTTCCGTTTCGATTAAAGATGAAAAATATGGAATTCTACATACTCTAGGTATTTGTAGAAAGTACCGTATACGTATAAATTTTGAAAATATGTTTGACATGATTATTTATTGTATAAATATATTATATGTGGATAAATTACTTGTTTGGCGAAAGGACTCGCCCTAATACATGTTTTCTATAACATATGTATGTTGAAATTGTGTATTCTAGAAAATACCGTATACGTATAAATTTTGGAGATGTATTTGTCATGATTATTTGCTGTATGAATATATTATACATGGATAAAATACTCACTTGGCGAAGGATAGCCCTAATACATGTTTTACTAACATACACCATGTATGTTGAAATAGTGTATTCTAAGTGTTTGTGGAAAATGCTTGTGAGAGTAAGTGCTTGGATGTTAGTGCCTTAGGTAGGTGTTGAGATGGGGTTCTCAACTACCTTAGAGACATGTATGATTTCCTCCATGTGGTTGTTTACTTTAACCACTACTTATGAAATATATGTGTTTGTATTCCTATTTATATAGTGCTTTATAATATGCTTTATAACTTGCTTTGTAACATGTTTTTATAACATGCTTTATGACATGCTTGTTAACATGCTTGAATTACTTGATATTACTTTGTTTTTATGCTTTACACCAAATGCTATGAGTAAGGATTGATTGAGTTTTGGACTATGTCTTAGTCCAGACCGGACAATCGGTACTAGACTGGAAATCGTGGTTAGGATTCAGGTGCCACGTATTATGATGTGTTTGACGAACCCGAGTCGTACTTCAGTTGGAGACAGTGGTTAGGCCACACGAAGTGCTATGCACTTCATGTCGTTCAGTTGATTGTTGCGTTCGAGCTAGTCAGGCTCGTCAAGTAAATAGATGTGTCTAATGTATGTTCACCATGTTTGGTCGCTACTGCTTGAACCTAGGGTACCAAAATTACCAGTGGAATCCCGTCAACCATGGTACCTCAATCCGAATATGAGACGCTCATGAGCCAGGCATGGTGGTATGGGACACCGTGGTTGAGCTGTCGGCCTACGCTGGGGCCATGTGCCTCTCCGTAGTGACCATTGAGCAACCAGACTCGTGAGCCGATTATGGTGGTATGGGACACTATATTCGAGCTGTCGGCCTACACTGGCGTTAGCTGGCTTGGCTTGTGGTCCTCAGTCGGGTTGCATCCGGGTCCCATTCTCATAAGTGGACTGGTCGGGCTTCGAAAATAGACTGCCAGTTGGTAGGACGTTAGTGGGAGTGACCTCAAGCATACTCTGAATCTGTGGTGAGGCGATGAGCCTTCCCGTAGTAACAGAGTATAAACTAGGCCTGTATTGATAAGGTGATGGGGGATGGTGTGAGTGGTGCAACGATTCGTGTAACAGCCTTGACAGCCCTTGCAGCGACCTAGAAACACACCATCGTATGAGATTGTCTAGGACTGACACCCTAGAATGGATCATGTTGGGAATGATACAAGGGAGGTACCTTAGTTTTCCAATCCTGCTGTTTGAAATGGACTAATAAACAACTCGGTAATCATGCTCATCATACATTGCATGTGCCTGAAAGATGTGGAGCACTGAGGAAAGCAAGCATGCCGCGAATGTAAGATGGTGTCGCATGAGGGAGTAGTATGTCGGTGAGGGCATCCATCATGACTGCATTCATACTTGCATTAATAAGAGTAGTTAGGAGTGTTTGATTATACTGCTTTATCATTACTGCTTGATTGATAACATGTTAACCTATGCTTTATTATTCCACTGAGTTAGCTACTCACTCCCATGATATGGGACGGTGTTCCGAACACCCACCAGACTTTGTCTGATTGCAGATGGCAACGCTACTCCTGAGGCGGAGCCAGACCTTTATGAAGACAATGATGCTTGTTCGTATATGCTGTGTGCTGATGGCTTCAAGTGAGCCGCCTGTCTTGATCGACGGGATTAAAGGGATGTTGACTAGATGACGCTACACATTTGGTATATAATTGAATTGTACTTGTAATTCATTAACATGGGAACATTATCACACTCTGGAGACTCACCACTATTTTTATATATTTCATATATCTATCACAGTCTTCCGCTTGCAATTTAACTGTCGCTGGAGTATGATATGCTGTTTTAGCTTATCTCACTCATGTTCAATGCTCTATTACAGACAACATTCAATCATCATTCATTTGTTGCATAAGTGATGCGTGGAACTCGGGAGTTGAGAGTTATGCTCGACCCCAATTTTCAAGGCGTTACAATTTGAGTTTAGGTTATAGGTTTTGGTTTAAGTTAGGTTTAGGTTTATGTTTAGGTTATAGTTTTGAATTCGAGAATGGGTTCGGGTTTAGGTTATAGGTTTTGGTTTTGGTTTAGGTTATAGGTTTTAGGATTTGAGAATGGGTTTGGGTTTAGGTTATAGGTTATTGATTATAGGTTTTGGTTTTGGTTTAGGTTATCGGTTATAGGTTTTGGTTTAGGTTTAGGTTAAGGTTATAGGTTTTTGGATTTGAGAATGGGTTCGGGTTTAGGTTATAGGTTTTGGTTTAGGTTTAGGTTATATGTTGGGGATTTGAGAATGGGTTCGGGTTTAGGTTATAGGTTTTGGTTTTGGTTTAGGTTATAGGTTTTGGTTTTGGTTTAGGTTGAAGGTTTAGGTTTAAGTTATAGGTTTGGGATTTGAGAATGGTTCGGGTTTGGTTATAGGTTTAGGTTATAGGTTTTGGTTTTGGTTTAGGAAGGTTTAGGTTTAGGTTATAGGTTTTTGGATTTGAGAATGGGTTCGGGTTTAGGTTATAGGCTTTGGTTTTGGTTTAGGTTATAGGTTTTGGGATTTGAGAATGGGTTTGGGTAGGTTATAGGTTATAGGTTATGGTTTTGGTTTAGGTTTAGGTTATATGTTTTTGGATTTGAGAATGAGTTATGGTTTAGGTTTACGAATCGGGTTTCATGTTCGGGATTGGGTTTAAGTTTTGGTTTTCAAGTTTAGGTTTAGGTTTAGGTTAGGGAATTGAGATTAGGATTACGTGTAAGTTTAGCTTTAGGGAATTGAGTTTATGTTATAGGTTTAGGGAAATGTTTGGTTTAAGTTATAGGTTTTGGGATTTAGGAATAGTTTTAGGTTATAAGTATAGGTTTATGTTAGGTTATAGGTTAAGGTTTAGGGATTTGAGTTTAGGTTATATGTTTTGGTTAAGGTTGAGGTTTAGGTTATAGGTTTTTGGATTTCAGAATGGGTTCGGGTTTAGGTTATAGGTTTTAGTTTTGGTTTAGGTTATAGGTTTTGGGATTTGAGAATGGGTTCGGGTTTAGGTTATAGGTTTTGGTTTTGGTTTAGGTTATAGGTTTTGGTTTTAGTTTAGGTTAAGGTTTAGGTTTAGGTTATAGGTTTTGGGATTTGAGAATGGGTTCGGGTTTAGGTTATAGGTTTTGGTTTTGGTTATAGGTTTTGGTTTTGGTTTAGGATAAGGTTTAGGTTTTGGTTATAGGTTTTTGGATTTGAGAATGGGTTCGGGTTTAGCTTATAGGTTTTGGTTTTGGTTTAGGTTATAGGTTTGCGATTTGAGAATGGGTTCGGGTTTAGGTTATAGGTTATGGTTTGGTTTAGGTTTAGGTTATAGGTTTTTGGATTTGAGATGGGTTATGGGTTTAGGTTTAGGAAATGGGTTTATGTTCGGGATTGGGTTTAAGTTTTGGTTTTCAAGTTTAGGTTTAGGTTTAGGTTAGGGTTGAGTTGATTAGGATTTGGTGTAAGTTTAGCTTTAGGGAATTGAGTTTTAGGTTATAGGTTAGGGAAAGGTTAGGTTTAGGTTATAGGTTTTGAGATTTGGGAATAGTTTTAGGTTATAAGTATAAGTTTAGGTTAGGTTATAGGTTAAGGTTTAGGGATTTGAGGTTAGGTTATAGGTTTTGGTTTAGGTTTAGGTTTAGGTTATATGTTTTGGATTTGAGAATGGGTTCGGGTTTAGGTTATAGGTTATAGGTTTTGGGATTTGAGAATGGGTTTGGGTTTAGGTTATAAGTTATAGGTTATAGGTTTTGGTTTTGATTTAGGTTATAGGTTATAGGTTTTGGTTGAGGTTAGGTTTAAGTTATAGGTTTTGGGATTTGAGAATGGGTTCGGGTTTAGGTTATAGGTTTTGGTTTTGGGTTTTGGTTACAGGTATTGATTTAGGTTATAGGTATAGGTTTAAGTTATATGTTTTGGTTTAAGTTATAAGTTTTTGGATTGAGAATGGGTTCGGGTTTAGGTTATAGGTTTTGGTTGGTTTAGGTTAGGTTTGGGATTTGAGAATGGGTTGGGTTTGGGTTTAGGTTATAGGTTTAGTATAGGTTTTGGTTTAGGTTTAGGTATGTTTAGGTTTAAGTTATAGGCTTTTGGGTTTGAGAATGGGTTTGGGTTTAGGTTATAGGTTTTGGTTTTGGTTTATGTTATAGGTTTTGGGATTTGAGAATGGGTTCGGGTTTAGGTTATAGGTTTTGGTTTTGGTTTAGGTTATATGTTATAGGTTATAGGTTTTGGTTTTGGTTTAGGTTATAGGTTATGGGTTTTGGTTTTGATTTATGTTAAGGTTTAGGTTTAGCTTATAGGTTTTGGGATTTGAGAATGGGTTCGGGTTTAAGTTATAGGTTTTGGTTTTTGTTGAGGTTATAGGTTTTGATTTAGGTTATAGGTTTTTGGATTTGAGAATGGGTTCGGGTTTAGGTTATAGGTTTTGGTTTTGGTTTAGGTTATAGGTTTTGGGATTTGAGAATGGGTTCGGGTTTAGGATATAGGTTTTGGTTTTGGTTTAGGTTATAGGTTTTGGGGTTTGAGAATAGGTTCGGGTTTAGGTTATAGGTTTTGGTTTTGGTTTAGGTTTAGGTTATAAGTTTCTAGATTTGAGAATGGGTTATGGTTTAGGTTTAAGAAATCGGGTTCATGTTCGGGATTGGGTTTAAGTTTTGGTTTTCAAGTTTAGGTTTAGGTTTAGGTTATGGAGTTGAGATTATGATTAGGTTTAGGTTTAGCTTTAGGTAATTGAGTTTAGGTTATAGGTTTAGGTTAAGGGTTTGGGATTTGGGAATAGTTTTAGGTTATAAGTATAGGTTTAGGTTAGGTTATAGGTTAAGGTTTAGGGATTTGAGTTTAAGTTATAAGATTAGGTTTAGGTTTTGGTTTAGGTTTAGGGATTTGAGTTTAGGTTATAGGTTTAGGTTTAGGTTTTAGGTTTAGGTTTGGGTTTTGGGATTTGAGAATAGGTTCGGCTTTAGGTTATAGGTTTTAGTTTCGGTTTAGGTTATAGGTTTTTGGATTTGAGAATGGGTTCGGGTTTAGGTTATAGGTTTTGGTTTTGATTAAGTTATAGGTTTTTGGATTTGAGAATGAGTTCGGGTTTAGGTTATAGGTTTTGGTTTTGGTTTAGGTTATAGGTTTTGGGATGGATTTAGAAGGGTTAGGGTTTAGGTTATAGGTTTTGGTTTGGTTTAGGTTATAGGTTTTGGTTTAGGTTTAGGTTAGGTTATAGGTTTGGGATTTGAGAATGGGTTCGAGTTAGGATATAGGTTTTGGTTTAGGTTTAGGTTATAGATTTTGGGATTGGAGAATGAGTTCGGGTTTAGGTTATAGGTTTTGGTTTAGGTTATAAGTTTCTGGATTTGAGAATGGGTTATGGTTTAGGTTTAGGAAATCGGGTTCATGTTCGGGATTGGGTTTAAGTTTTGGTTTTCAAGTTTAGGTTTAGGTTTAGGTTAGGGAGTTGAGATTAGGTTTTGGTTTAGGTTTAGGTTATAGGTTATAGGATTTGAAAATGGGTTCGGGTTTTGGTAATAGGTTTTGGTTTTGGTTTTGCTTATAGGTTTTGATTTAGGTTATAGGTTATAGGTTTAGGTTAAGGTTTAGGTTTAGGCTATAGGTTTTTGGATTTGAGAATGGGTTCGGGTTTAGGCTATAGGTTTTGGTTTTGGTTTTGGTTTTGGTTTAGGTTTTAAGTTATAGGTTTAGGTTTTGGTTTAGGTTTTGGTTATAGGTTATAGGATTTGAGAATGGGTTCGGGTTTAGGTTATGGGTTTTGGTTTTGGTTTAGGTTATAGGTTATAGGTTTTGATTTAGGTTATAGGTTATAGGTTTAGGTTTAGGTTTTGATTTAGGTTATAGGTTATAGGTTTAGGTTATAGGTTTAGGGAAAGGTTATAGGTTTTTATTTAGGTTTTAGGTTTAGGTTTTGGTTTTGATTTAGGTTATAGGTTATAGGTTTAGGTTAAGGTTTAGGTTTATGTTATAGGTTTTTGGATTTGAGAATGGGTTCGTGTTTAGGTTAAGGGTGTGGTCCTTGCTGTTTCGACAAGAAAACAAAAGTATTTGATTTGAGAATTATCTTATTCAAACATAACAATGAAATAATTACAGAAATAATCATCACACTTTATTGATTCTGAATTCATTTACATCCTCAGGTATCCCTTGATTCTAAAATAGTTTACAAAGAATTCATTGCAAGTTACAATTATAACGGTTGAATATAAATTTCGACAGCATAACCGTGCTGATTTCAATCATCTCCTATGACTTAGGAGGAATAGGCAAGTCAACTAATTAATCTTCAAGAGAATAGAGATTTCGGCAACATTTCAGTGCTATTCCGGTCATCTCCTGAAACTTAGGAGGAATACGCCTTTTCGTCGATGATTCTTTCCTTCCTCCTGAACAAAAAAAACTTGAAGATTTGAAGACTCTAGCCATTCCAGCAGCATATCAGCCCATTGCTGTTATAGACTGTCCAGCACTCGGTTTGCTCGAGTCCGTGCAAACTACATGCTTTGCGCGGGCCGCGCAAACTATAGGAGCCCATGCTCCTTTGCGCGGGTTCGCGCAAACTATAGGAGCCCAATGCTCCTTTGTCGAGTCGCGCAAAAATATGAGCCCAATGCTCATTTGCACCTTCTGTCTTCTTCTTCGTCTTTCTTCCACTCTGAAATCTTCCAACCCCTTTTGAGAGAAAGAAGGGGTAGGGTATTATAGACATCTTTATGGTGTAAATCTCTATTCTGGTCGATGTGGGACAAAATAACATCCAGCCATTTTATACCTCTGCAAAACACTTTGCGCGGACTCGCGCAAACGACATGCTTTGCGCGGTCTAGCGCAATCTATCTTCCCGCGCAACCTGTCTTTACTGATCAACCGCGTAACCCGTTTACTTTGCGCGGTCCAGCGCAATCTATTCATTTGCGCGGACCCGCGCAAAGTCATCTTCAAACTGATTTCTTTGATCTTCAAACTGATTTTCTTGATCTTTCCTTTCTTCAGTTCTTTGCTTATTTTATGCCTCAACAGATGCCCCCTTGATCCGTTCTTTGGTTTTTTTCAAAAATCAAAGAAATGATCAAAGAATTCATTTCTAGGGTTTGCGTGACCTCGCGCAAACCTCGGTCGAGTACGTGCTCGACCACGAATCCTATAAATAGTCCAGCAACTTAGTCTTTGTGTACGAACCCTTTCTGCTCTGGCGAAACTTTGTTCCTGCGATTCTCTTCCGCGCAAACCATTCACTTTGCGCTAACCCGCGCAAACCTTACAGCTTTGCACGAATTTCTTCAAAGTCTAGCTCATTTCGCGCTGCCCATACACTTTGCGCGGACCCGCGCAAAGTGTTCTGCACTTAGTCGACTTTCTCTTTCTTTTGTTCCTTCCAATACTTAGCCATTTTTCATTCTTCTTCTATTCTTCCTTTTTTTCTTCTCTCGTCATTATGGCCTGTATAAAACAAACAGCGGGTCCTGTGACTCCTTCTGATCAACCACTTGCCAAGCGAACAAAGACTACCTCCAGGACTCCTTTTTTAAAGAGCCTGTTCTTCCAATTTTTGACTTTTCTGATCGCATTAGATCTTTGCCATCCCCCATCCATAGATCTATATCTTTGGGAGATATCAAATGTCCCACGAAGCACGGCAGGGAATACAACTGGGATGAATGGTTAAAGACTACAGCTCACATTCGTACTGAGTGAAAGACCACCCCTTCGTGAAGACATCCCCTGCCTCTCGTCCGAAAGAAAATCGCCGTAATAAGGCGAAAGAATTTGCAGAGAAGATCAGGAACATAAGAAAAAGAGACTTCAAAATTCATGGGATTCGATACGGGTTGTCGAAGGCGTCATGAAGTTTGACAACCCTCATGCAGAAGGCATGACAATAATCCCATCAATGTTTATCGCCATCAGTCCATGCTGACTGTGAACCCAAGGATTGTTCATGTTCATGGCGAAAGGTTGATGTATACTGAATCATGGGCCACTAGAGAATCCAGGATCCTTGAAGGAGTCATTCAAAGCAGAAGCGCGACAAATAATAGGAGAAATCATCCCATGATCTTCTTGGCTCTTTCCATAGCCCTCACGACCTCTTTCCTTCACATTTTTATGAGACAGTCCGGCAACGTTTCCGAGATCGGGAACACTCTGGGGACAAGCGAATTTCGCATCAGAGGTCTGTTAACTGCTCGATGCTATTACTCTGATTGGGCGGAAGCTATTTTATTGGAGCATACGAGCACACTTGCAAAGTCGGTCTTTATGATGCTATAGAAGTGACTTCTAAATACTTCTGTAGGGAACCTACTGTACTGAAAGGTTTCTTGAATACTGGTCGCCCACAACCAACTCTTCCACTTGCCCTATGGTGAAATGAGCATAACACTTTGGGATCTTACCGCATAACGATGAATTTATTAAACCAATAGGGAACTGGCCTTCATATCCTCTCCTAATCGCAAACCTCGATCTCTGAAACCACTATCGAACTATTAAGGAGATGAGTAATTCCCAGTTTCCACAAGATCTCCTTTGCAGTGGCTGGCACATTTTTCCAGAGGCCTCAGGTATTTATCTGTCTGATAATCAACTTTCTTCTTATATTGGCGATTTCTGCATATTCACCCTCTCTCTTATTTTTCTTTGAAGATTTCGTGACTGTCACTCCAATGAACTGACAAAGCTTCGAGCCGCAATGAATGGGGAGACCGGAATATAGCTCCTTCGGAGAACTTGCAGCTTTCTTAGCCTAGTGGCTGAGTTTGGTCGTATTGCCTAGCTCTAAATGGGCAGATGCTTTTCGTCCCACTATCTTCACTGTAGCTGGCGTTGGCGGAAGGCCACAAAATTACTCCATTGCTCCCCCAGTATTATGGTGCTCTATTTATAGGGGCCTTGGAGAAGTAGCTACCCACGTAAAAAGACCTACTCTTGGAGCTTCGTCTGCACATATCTTCTTGGCATTATATTACGGGGTGGCTTGGAGTTTCCTTTCCTTGGACTTGAAGCTCCGGAGCAAGCATATACTCATCCTCTCACCTTCCACTTTGGTTCTTTCAGCAAAGAGCGATGACAAAAAGAGCATATGAGTGGGTTGCCAATAAAATTCGAGATGACGACCAGATAAACTTTTTTCAGTTCTGCCTTTATCGCTACACTGAAAGATACAGATATGGTGGACCAAGAAACGCTTACTGAAGCAGAGAGAGCTTTTCTTCTTTTCTATTCGCTATATGCAGTTTACCTCTTCGGGAAGGAACAAAATTTTGGAGAGAACCTTACTACCCCAGTCGTTTTGCTCGTCAATTTGGTTATGATCAAACCGTGCCTCAAGACTGCGGGTTGGTTACTAGAAAAATGCGCTGTTATGGAACTGGTCCTCTTAACTGGGCCATGATATGGAAACAATGCTGAATGGGCTGCGTTGGATCTCTTTTCATAATTCAGGCTGTAATCGCATAGTCCGTACATCATATAGCTGGATGCAATGGTGGGATCCAATCATACTTGGTCACTAAATGCTTGCCAGTGGATTCTTCTATCTTTCTTCATCCGCCCAGGCTGAAGGGCAGAAATTTAAGAGAGCGGAATCGGCTAGTTTCAGAAATGAGCCATGCTCTCATCCTGGAGAAATTTGTAGGAAGATATCATTGGAAGACCCTATCCGTGAAATCAAGCCTATCAACACTTTGGATGGCTGGTTTGCTCACGGAGTTCTGAGAGAATTCGAGAAAACTCGGTCGGGACTTCTCAAATCAGGCCACAAACGATGCTGAAGGTACATCTTCTCCAATTCCTGCAGAGACTGCAACGGCTCAAGAAGGACCAGCTGTTGGTACTTCCATATCTCCTCCACAACCCCTTGGTCCTAGTCCATCTTCCCCAATGACTAGATCAAAAACGCGTTTGCAAACATCATCCCCTATTCTTCCAGAAAGGATCCGCCAAGCATCTGCTTCCCCTGCAATCCAAGAGCCTGTTCCCGGAGAGCAGCCAACCGTTTTTACAAAGGGAAGCAAGTGTCAATGAAGAAGCTGATGAAGAAAGTTTTAGAAGATGAGAGTTCAGCTTCATCGTCAGATACTACTGCTTCACAATATGAGGACAGCGAGGATAGCGGAAAGCTGTTAAGATAAAGATGATGACTTTGAAGAAGGCGAAGTTGAAGTGACAGATGAGAGGAAACAGCTGCGAAAGAAGTCGAAGATGGAATCTTCCCCTGCAACCGTTAAGACTCTTCCTGGTGTAAATGTTCCTGCTAAATCTCCTGCAGTTGAGGAAAATGAAGAGGAAATTTTAGATTATGGTGAATATGGGTATTCACCAGGTAAAGGAGATTTAATTTCCACATGCATATATCTATCTATATTTTAACAACTTACTTTTATTATTATGTCTCCCTTTCATTGTGTCTCCGTTTTTAGGTGCTCAAGTTGCAGAGAATAGGTGGCTGTCTCTTCAGCGAGCTCTTGTGGGTCTTCACCAGAGCACCTGTAGTTCCATTGGTAGTACAGAGAGTAGTGGCTCGTGATGAATTCATATTTTCCAACAGAACTACAGACTTGCAACTCGGCTACCAGAGATTCAAGCACAAAAGCTAGAGCACCATCTTTTGCTGATATGGTGGAACTTGGTCTTTCAGACTCAGAGAGCTTCTGCTCTGTTAGTCATATTCCGGTGACAGGTACATATATATGCACTGATTATCTTTATTCATGACTACATATTTCATAATAATATTTTGAATATCTTTCTTCTTTTGCTATAGGAACTCATCTTGCAGTGGTGCGGCTAGTTCTGATTCTGTGGCCACTACTTCTGAATTGTCGTCCTTTGCAAAAATCCCTGTTTATAAAATGCTTTGGTGAAACATTCCTGTTAGCAATAATCCATATCTTCAGAAAATCCTGATCAATGGTTGGATTGGATGGTGCTATAGAGATTTTGGAGAGCTGCCAGATGGCTAGAATCAACCATCTCCTTTGCGTGATTCACTCCTCAAGTTTTGTGATTCAGTAATTTCTTTGGCGTCGGTAGAGAATGTTACAATTGCCCCTGAGATTTTAGAGTACAAGAAGCAGCTGGCTGCATCTCAAGAACAAGCCTCTCTGACAGCTTCATCAATTTCTAAACTTGACAAGAGCATTGATTCTTCAAGATCAATTAAAGATATATTGATGAAAATAAGACTATCCAAGATCGTATTGCAGTCCCTGAAGGAAGAAATCTCTCAACTAGAGAGAAGGAATCATGAAAAAGCCTTAATTATTCAAGATGTTGAAGAGAGGATACAGGCGAATGTTCAATCCATTAATATTGAAAAATTCGTGCAACTTCAAAGTAAAGAATGATTGCTTCTCTGGAGAATAAACTTGCTGGCGTCCCTGATCAGGCTAAACTTATTCTTGAAGAAAAATCTAAACATGATGTAGCTTAGGCACAGTGAAAGAAAGATTTGCGCAGATATTCGGAAGCAGTGGGGATTACAGAAGATATTTAAAACATGTAATTTTGAACATGTGATTTTTGTTTTCATGTTTTTTGACATAATTTATTTGGCTTCACATATGTTTTTATGAAAGCATTTTGAGATGTTTATAATAGCATTTTCTCATTGCATGTTGATGACATTATACTAACATTATCAAATTATATTCATACTTTATATAATAATTTCATTACATCCTTACAATTTCTAAACCTTTATGCTTTGTTAGTGCGGGATTCTCTCTGTGAGTATTTAAATTGGCAGTACTAAGTTTCAATTTAATTAGCCACACACAGTTTAAGTTCATGAGTAGGGAGCGTGCGCACACACACAGTTTAAGCTTATGAGAGTGGAATTTATGGGTCTTATGTGATGGCCATTGTAAATCTCTACAGTTCGCTTTTGGGCTTTTCACTGCCTTGAGCTCACGGCCAAGGTCCATCAGAGGGGCCTATTGACGCTACCGGGCGGTGACGAGTGAACTGTTGGTTTTACGCACAGGGTTGGCACCCACGGTAACTCTCTAGAGTTCGCAGGGCTCGCAAGGGTACCTTGGGCACAAATCTAGGGTCGCCAGTCCATCAATGAGTAGGTTTAAGCCCTTCCTCACGAGTTACTACTGAAATCAAAACCCTAGATCTGGAGGTCTTACCACACGGTTGGCATAAAGCTCGCACTGCGGCCCCTGTTTTCTTCGTCTGTAAGGTCGAGCCCATTCACAAGAGGGTATTTTCATTCATTCCCCGTGGCGCTACCGGAAGCTATACAGACGGCCATGGGAGTTACGGTTGACTAGTCTTCGCGGATTTATGGCCTTTTAGACTTTGAATCCTTGACTTCGTCAGCTACCCGCATGGGTGCGCACGATGGTCTTCGCGGGCTTTTAGGGCCAATGACTCCTCGCCGCTGCCCGAATGAACAATCTTCATAGGTCTTATGTATAGTTGGCCGGCTCTTTTAGAGCTTGATCCTTTGAGAGCATATATATATATATTTTTTCAGAGCTTGATCTTTTTGATTTAGCTCAATTTGGTTTTTTTAGGATTGGCTTGGCTATATGCCCCTTTAACTGAGATTGGGTATCCTTATAAGACAATAAATCTATGATCATCATCATTGCCAGTATAATAGTAGTAGATATTTCCACTGAGATAATATCTTTAAGAAGATCCATTTTGTTTTAAAGCAATATATATCAATTTGTCAATATCTTCAAGAGAATCTTCAGAGTGATGATATTGATTTTGTCAAACTTGTTTGGTGATGATGATGATCATAGATGATTGATCATATATATATTTTCGGATTTGATGCTTGATAATTGACGCGCTTGTGAATTTTTCTTCACAGCTTCTTTTGTTGACATATGAACATGATCTTTATTCATCCTTGGCCCCTTTTGATACAGATTCATTATGCCGATAATATTCTGAATCAAAATCCACATGTCTTTCTTTAGGGATAGTATCTTTTGATGAAACGGGCGTTGACAAGTATACTGATACTCTGTCCCTCTTGATTTGTGATTCTATATGCCCCATTGGAGTATACTTCTTTTACCACATATGGACTGTCCCATTTAGGCTCAAACTTGCCCCTGTTCGGCGAGTATCACTATAGGTCTTTTCAACATTAACACCATATCCCCTTTTTTTGAAAGAGCGGTATTTAACCTGTTTATCAAATGCAGCCGATATCTGGCCTTATATGACTGCAACCCGCTGCTGAGCTTCAAGACGTTTTTCATCGAGCAAATCTAATTCTTTCAGCCTTATTTTTGTATTTTCATCATCTGTATAGACTGATGTACTGCTATCCTGAGTGATGCCACCTGCACTCAATTGGGATAACTGCCTCTATACCATAGATTA
>JAJHSJ010001879.1:0-41281 GCA_021015155.1 Magnolia officinalis | reverse complement strand
TGAGGTTGCTGAAAACAGTAATGCAGAATAGAGAAATGCGAGGAGAACGCATCAGAAGCAGCTTAGCCATTGCTGCAAAAAGCTGAGGAACAGAATGCTTGGAAAAGATCTCTGTAATTGCCTAAAAAAAGAAACAAATGATTGATTTAATAGTAATCCGAACTCAACAGATAATCCCAAAAAATCCAGATCAAGAAGGAAAAAATACAGAGATACGAGGAAATCAAGGCAACCATAAAGAAACCTGAATTAACGAAGAAGAGAGACAAATTTGAAAACCATAACGGAGAAATTTACAGTCAACAACACAAATCATCTAGTAATCCATAGGCAAAAAAAAAAAAAAAAGAAGGGCTACCAAATTAAATGAATCAGATGTTTCTCTGGGCTACCAAATTAAAGAAGGGCTGAGTGCAATCAGGTTTATTTGACAGTAACTGTATCCAACACCAACAAGGCAACAACTAGGCACCAGGCAACAATCAGATTGTGACTTCAGTACGCTAACTTGATGCTCAGCCGGGCCTATAGACCTACGCTGTGTTGTCTCGAGGAGGAAGCTTAGGGCTAGATCATGCTTTAATGATCTAGCTACAAATACTCATCATTGGGTGGCAAATGGGACCCACCTAAAGATCTGCTCCAGGAGAACACTTCAGATTAAAGGCCAGACAAATATAAGATGTGCAAGTTTGATCTGATGAGCGTTCCAGGAAGAAACATCTCTCATGAGCATTTTATTGAACAGTATGTGTGCATCATTAATCTAACAACATTTTACATATCAATCAAAGAGGTCCCAACATATAAATCAAACATGAGTTATCAAGTACGTGAAAGTAAAAAGTCAGGAACTCAATCTAGCAAATGTAAATGTGTCTATGAAATCAACTAATCTAGATCAAGAACTGATAGAACAAACTATCATAAAACTAAAAAGAAAAAACTAAAGGAAAAATATACTCCAAAAAATCCACATGGAAGAAGCATCAACTAAAAATTCCAGATCTATACCATTTTATAACTAAAAAAATAAGAAAAAAATATACTCCCAAAAATCCACATCAGGAAAATGCTATAGATCTCAAACTCTAAATACTATAAAAGATAGAACATTTCTTGCCAACCCAAATCAGAATCTACAGCTTCACATAGACAAAATCATGCCAAGATATAAAAAAACACTGATTAGAAAAACGGAAACAGGGGTTATGAAGAAAATCGCCTCTCTTGCTCAGTCGTACCCCGAATCTAAGCTTTGGTGACCTTCTCGTCGACGTTCAAGCTCCTAGTTGCGAACTTGACTCCAATCGTCAACCTGAACTCATTCCTTGTGAACCTTAAGAGCGGATTTGACTTCCTAACCCTTGAATCACCGATTAGAACGACAAAAAGGCAGGAAAGATGGCGGAATTACAAAAATAGCTTGGCAGAGCTTCCACGGACCTCCGGAAAGATGACATTGTTGAGGTCGTTGATGCCATTACAGAACTCGACGGCCACGATTCTTCGCACTGGCGGCTGCAAGCAGATTACCACAAGGCCTAGAGCAATACCACTGCCGGAGTAGCAGCTTGGCCCTGCTCTGCAGCCGCTGGCGCATTCACCACTTGTGCTAGAAGCTCCACACCTGTTACACAGAACGAGAGAGAGATCGAGAGAGGGAGGGAGAGTGAGAGGGAGATCGAGAGAGAGGGTTGAGATCGGGAGACGGATATCGAAGGAGAGGGAGATCGAGGGAGAGGGAGATCGAGGGAGGGAGAGTGAGAGGGAGATCGAGAGAGGGTTGAGATTGGAAGATCGAAAGAGAGGGAGATTGAGAGAGGGAGACGGAGACGGAGACGCGATGGAGATGCGAAATGAGGCACTTTAGGGCTTTTGGCGTAAGGAAGGGGTTAAAACCCATTGGTAGTTTGTGGCAGATAGAGCAATGTGCCTCTTGGGCCTTGTGGGGTCCACTCAGAGTTTTTTAATCGAATCCATTCTGTCCATCTGTTTCAAAATAAAATAATAAGAAATAAGAAGATCTAACATTCAATTGGGACACACCAACAAAACAGTTAAAAGAATAACATATAACACAAGGACTCCAGTACGGTTGAATACCGTTTCAAATCACGAACGGCTTAGAGCCGTTTTTGAACCAAATTCTCAAGCGTACCAGATTAACGATTTTGGTGTAGTGAGATAGGCTTAAGGTGCGTTACAATGTCGCTATCTTTAAGGCGATATTCGTACCCTACTGGTAATTAAATTAGTTTGCAAGAGGGTTACAACAAATCTGCCTCCAGGATACATAAACCTTCTCCAAGGCCGGAGAAATGTGAGTTTTGGCCGTCAAAAATAAAAAATCGCACCCGAACACCACTTTTATAGCATACAACCTAACTTCTGTGTGTTACAATTTACCCCTAAAAATTGTTTGTAATTTGCTGTCTGAAAATTATTTACAGTTTAACGCCTAAAAAACTGTATCTTTCAAAAAACCTTCCAAAAAGGAAAATGGTGAAGAAGAAGAATATGGAGATGATATTGTTGGAATTGTGAATTCGGATTGACCCAAAGATGGGTTTATATAGAATAACAAGAGATGCTTAAAGCCATTTTCATGAAAAGACATCTTCTTCCATGGTGTCTTTTCATCAATGGTGGTGTCTTTTCAATAATGACATCCCTCCATTTCAAATTTGAAAGATGCTCTCTTCACCAAAAGGCATCACCATTCACACCAACAATCACCAAAGCCACAACCATTCTTTTTCCAAAAATAAAATTCATTTTCTTCTTATTTTGAAAAAACCCAACATCCAAGTGCATTAGGATAGGACCATTGTTCTATGGGTACTGTAGGAGAACCCAACATCCAAGTGCATTAGGATAGGACCATTGTTCTATGGGTACTGTAGGAGAAGCTAATTCACTCATTCATGTGTTAAAGCTAATTCACTCATGCTAAACACACCTACAACTAGGAATTCTCAATTCCGTGCTAATCAATCAAACTTCACTGGGAGAAGGTTTCTTTCAGTTTACAGTCTTCCTTTCATTCTTTATAACCACTTTGGTAAGTTCCTTGAGGGCCTGTTTGGATCCATGAAAAAGTTTTTTAGAGAAAATTCTATTTCTGCAGAAACACCATTTCCGTTGATTTTTTTTTTTCCTTTTTTTTTTTTCCAGCCATTCTTGGAAAAATCATTTCCATTATTCCAAATCTTCCAGAAATTCGAGCATTTTGGTTACCTCTTTCATTTTGATGAAACATGATTTCCCAAAGTCAAAGAAGTTGAAGGAAACTCGCCCCAAATCACCAGTAGCTACCACAAAAAAGCATCCAAAAGGACTCAAAAGATTCTTCCAACCTTAAAATTGGAACACTTCAAACTTTTCAAAGCATCCACAAGCTTACTTGCAGAACTATAGAAACCGTTGCAAGGAAAATAAATAAATAAATAAAATCCCCCAATGCTCTGAGATGGAGAAAGGAATGGTCCTGTTTCAGTCTGGCGACACTCCCTATGGGACTCCAAAGAATGGTGGCCCTGTTTCAGTCCGATGACATTCTGTACAGGACTTGAGGAAGAAGAGCTGATTCGGACCAACATGAGCATAAAGCAGTATCACCAATGCAAGGTTTCATGTATTGTTCTGCCACTCCCTGCAATGCTCACTACAAATGCAATTAGATAGTTCATGTCGATTAAGCTGATACTTTTCAAGAGAAAAAAATAAATAAATGTGAGTGAAACAAAATAAGATTATTCCCTACCTTTTTGCTCTTTTGTTGTGGTTAGAGTTTGCTTGGAATAATCTTAGTAAGGAACTCTTATTTGATAGGCTTATCCATGGTTGGAGGTGTCTCCCCAGGGAATGTCTCAGCACGTTTTTCGACAAGGAAATTAACAAAACAAGATCCTTTCCCTTCGTTAATCTTCTCCACGAGAGATTTTGGCGAGTAAGGGAAGGGCCCCAGCCTCTGAGACGATGGTTGTTGCTTCAACCCCCACACAGAAGAAAGGAATTCATTGGGCTTGTCCATATAACCTGTTGTAAGATCGACAGATCCCCTATACCTGTGGGTTGACATACTCGTCAAAAACCAGAATCCTATTTGTAAGGAGAAATGCTAGTGATTCAAGAGAAATGGAAGAGGCAATTCGCAGTATGGGTGCTAATGTGGCACACGAATGGATCCGGCCAGTCATCAGGTGGGTCCCCATCTGACCATAACCTGGCTAAAAAAATAATAAAAGAAGAAAAGTCAGGTCAATCCACTCATTTTTGAGATATGGAGCCACATCTGGGGCCGTCTTCGACCAGTCGTGAGCTATGCTCGACCGGTCGTAGGGGCCCACTCGACCGGTTGTAGATCGGTTCGACTCAAAGTCCAGCGAGCACCCTTTTTTTTTGTCCCGAGGTGCTCGACCGGTCATGGCCCATTCATGACCGGTCGTAGGGGCCGCTCAACCGGTTGAGCAGTCTGCTTGATCATCGTAGTTACACAGATTCGTTTCCAAATCCGATGCGGACTGCGGATTTTGGTGTCACCTTTCGCAAGGATGCGGAAGGGAAGTTGCCTAAACTATATATAGGTGATCCTAGGGCTTTCCTAGGAGTATTGGAATATTGAGAAAATAATTCTAAGGTGTGGGTAAAAGGTTTTTCTATATTCTTCAAGGGAAAGGTTAGTATATTGCCTTGTAATCTTTGTTCTTCATAGTGGAAGTTTGCATCCGTGGTTTTTTACCCTTGTTGGGGTTTTTCCACGTATATCTTGTCTTGTGGTTTGTTTGGATTGCTTTAATCTGTTTCTAGTTTATATTTCTTCTTATTTATCGTTTGTGGGTGAGGCCTGAGATTAGATCTCGGCTCACTGCATTGTTGGCGTGCTGTGCAACAACTGGTATTAGAGCTTTTGGTTTAGTTCTATTGGGAGCGATGACAGAAGAAGGGAAAACTAGAATTGAGAAGTTTGATAGTTCAAACTTTGTCTTTTGGAAGATGTAGATGGAAGATTATCTGTATCAGAAAGACCTCTGTGTTCCTATAGGAGGAAAAGAGAAGAAACCAGAAAAGATGATAGATGATGAATGGTTTTTACTGGATAGGAACGATCTGACTCCTTTGTCCAAGAGCGTCGCCTTCATATGTCAAAGGTAAAAACTACAAAAGAATTAATAGAAGCCCTAGCTACCATGTATGAAAAGCCCTCAGCATCCAACAAGGTTCATCTTATGAAACGACTATCCAACATGAAGATGTCAGATGGTGGGAGCGTGGCTGAACATCTAAATGAGTTTAATACAGTCACGAGCCAGTTGGAATCTGTTGGCATTGTTTCTTAGAATGAGGTCAGGGCGTTATTGATCTTGTCCAGTCTGCCAGACAGTTGGGATGGTTTGGTGATTGCAGTGAGCAACTCTTCAGGGTCGACAAAGCTGAAATTTGATGATGTGGCCGGTCTAATTCTCAGCGAAGAATCTAAAATGAAGGCATCAGGAGTTTCAGGGGACTCAGGGAATGCTCTAAACGTTGAAGGAAGATGAAGATCGTTGAACAAAGGAGGCAATAAACACAGGCGTTTTAAGTCAAGGAAGAAGTCCAAGGGACCGAAAGACAAAGACGGGTGTTGGCATTACGGTAAGAAGGGACACATGAAACATGATTGCAGGGCGCTTAAGAAATAAGAAGGAAGCTCTCAAGGTGGGAAGGATTCAGTGAATCTATCTGAGGAGAGTGACAAAGAGGCGTTAATCTTCTCTCTTGATGCGAGGAATGAGTCTTGGGTTATAGACTCGGGTGCTTCGTTTCATGCCACATCATGTAAGGAAGTTCTGCATAATTATGTGTCAAGTGACTTTAGGAGAGTCTACCTAGGTGATGATGAACTGTGCAATATTGTTGGAAAGGGGGACATTCATGTCAATCAGAAAGACGAAATGGTTTTGAAATTGAAGGATGTCAGACATATACCGAGTTTGAAACGTAACTTGAACTCAGTGGGGTATTTGGCCGATACCGGTTATGTGACGACATTCACTAATGATTCCTGGAAGATTATAAAAGGTGCCTTGGTAATATCTCGAGGAAAAAAGGAAGGTACTTTGTACGTGACTTCAGGATCGTATAGTTCACTCGCAGTCACATCAACTGGAGTGAATGAGCAGTTATGGCATCAGAGGCTAGGACATATGAGTGAGAAAGGGCTGAAAGTATTATTTTCAAAAGGAAAGATACCAGGGCTGAAGTTTATTGACTTGGAATTCTGCGAGGACTGCATGTATGGCAAGCAGAAGAGGGTAAGCATCAAGAAGACGGGACGTGCTCCAAAGACGCATCTGTTGGAGCTTGTACACATTAATGTATGGGGACTGACACAGGTATTATCTCTTGGTGGTTCACGTTATTTTGTTTCCTTTATTGATGATGCTAGTAGAAAACCGTGGATCTATTTCTTAAAACATAAATCTGATGTATTTGATGTATTTAAGAAGTAGAAAGTTATGGTAGAAAACAAGACAAGAAAAACAGTAAAGTGTCTCAGATCTGATAATGGGGGAGAATATTGTAATAAGAGGTTTGAGGAGTATTATGTAGCAAGTGAAATCAAATATAAAAAAATGATTCCATGGACACCGCAACAGAATGGTGTGGTTGAGCGCATTAACGGGACCATCCTTGAGCGCGCCAGGAGCATGAGGCTACATGCAGGGTTGCCCAAGATTTTTTGGGCAGATGCTGTGAATACTGCCACATATCTCATCAATAGAAGTCTCTTAGCACCATTGAATGGTGGGCTACCAGAAGAAGCGTGGACTGAGAAAGAAGTGAATCTTGACATCTAAAAATGTTCGGTTGCACTTCATATGTTTACATTGATGCAGAGCACAGAAACAAGCTGGATGCGAAGTCTAGGAGGTGCACGTTTATAGGATACAGGCAGCATGATTTTGGCTACAGGTTTTGGGATGTAGAAAATAAGAAAATCATCAGAAGTAAGGACATACTCTTCAATGAAAAAGTGATGCATAAGGACAGTATGCAGGAAAATAAGGTCGAGAAGAAAGAATTCATAGAGTTGGAAGAGTTATAGGACACGGGTGTTACAACGCCACAAGATGATCATGCACATGAGCATTATGAGGCAGAGCCGCATACACCGGTTGTGAGGAGGTCTACTCGGGAGAAGAGATCCACGATCCGATAATCACCCTCCTTACATTATCTACTACTGACAGATAATGGTGAACCAGAATGTTTTAAAGAGGCGTTACAGTCAAATACACGGGTTAAGTTGGAGCAGGCTATGGATGATGAGATGGACCCTCTTGAGTTTAATCGTACATGAGAGCTAGTCACTCTACCTAAGGGTAAGAAAGCTCTTCATAACAAGTGGGTTTACAGACTGAAGGAGGAGCACGATGGTTCGAAATGATACAAGGCTAGATTGGTTGTAAAAGGGTTTCAACAAAAGGCAGGTATCGATTTCACTGAAATATTTTCACCTGTGGTGAAAATGTCTACGATTTGTAAGGTCTTGAGTATAGTGGCTACAAAGGACCTACATCTAGAGCAACTAGATGTTAAGACAGTCTTCTTCATGGGGACCTTGAAGAAGAGATAGATATGTATCAGCCGATAGGATACGTGACACTAGGAAAGGAGAACAAGGTGTGCAGACTGAAGAAGAGTCTATATGGCTTGAAGCAGACCCCGAGACAGTGGTACAAGAAGTTCGATAGTTTCATGTTGGGAAACGGTTTTAGGAGATGTCATGTAGACCACTGTTGTTATTTGAAAAAGTTTGATACATCGTACATCATCCTTCTTCTATATGTTGATGATATGCTTGTGGCCGGTTCAAGCATGAAGAACATCTCAGATCTCAAAAGACAACTGTCTAGAGAATTTGTTATGAAGGATTTAGGAGCTGCAAAACAAATCCTAGGCATGAGGATAAAACGTGACAAGAAAAATAAGAAACTACTTTTGTCACAGACAGAGTACATAGCCAAGGTACTTGATCGATTCAATATGGGAGGTGCTAAGCCGGTTAGCACTCCATTAGCCAACCACTTCAAGCTATCTAAGGAGCAAGGTGCAAAGACGCAGGAGGAACGAGACTACATGGCTAAAATCCCATACGCGTCAGCGATAGGGAGTCTCATGTATGTTATGGTGAGCACAAGGCTAGACATTGCTCAAGCAGTGAGAGTTGTTGGCAGGTTCATGAACAACCCCGGGGAGGAACATTGGGAAGCTGTGAAGTGAATCCTTAGATACTTGGTAGGTACTAAGGATGTAGGTTGTGTTATGGTGGATCGGAAATCAAGCTACAAGGCTACGTGGATTCAGATTTGACAGGAGATATCGACAGCAGAAGAAGCACTACAGGTTATATCTTTACTCTGGGCAGTGTTGCAATCAGTTGGGTCTCTCAGTTACAGAAGATAGTATCTATCAGTACGACAGAGGCAGAATATGTTGCAGCTATAGAAGCGTACAAGGAGATGGTATGGATGCAAGGTTTTATAGAAGAGTTGGGTAAGAAGCAAGCAGATTGCAAGCTGTACAGTGACAGTCAGAGTGCAATACACTTGGCTAAGAATTCAACCTTTCATTCAAGGACCAAGCATATTGTCATCAGATATCACTTCATACGTTCGTTACTGGAAGATGGATTGATTGCTCTGGAGAAGATTCATACAAGTGAGAATCCTGCGGATATGTTGACCAAGACGGTTACACGAGAGAAGCTGAAGCTCTGTTCAGCTTTGATTAGTCTTCAGGCTTGAAGACTGGGAGGTGGTGCACTCCGGATGAAGAAGACGAAGGTTTAAGGTGATGTATCTCTAAGTGGAACATTGTTGAGACATGGAGCCACATCTGGGGCTGTCTTCAACCGGTCGTGAGCTATGCTCGACCGGTCATAGGAGCCCACTCGACCGATCGTAGATCGGTTCGACTCAAAGTCCAGCTAGCACCGTTTTTTGGTCCCGATGTGCTCGACCGGTCATGGCCCATTCACGATCGGTCGTAGGGGTCACTCGACCGGTCGAGCAATCTGCTCGATCGGTCGTAGTTACGCAGATTCGTTTCTGAATCCGATGTGGACTGCGGATTTTAGTGTCGTCTTTCGCAAGGATACGGAAGAGAAATTGCTTAAACTATATATAAGTGTTCCTAGGGCTTTTCTAGGTGTATTGGAATATTGGGGAAATAATTCTAAGGTATGGGCAAAGGGTTTTTCTATATTCTTCCAGGGAAAAGGTTAGTATATTGTCTTGTAATCTTTATTCTTCATAGTGGAAGTTTGCATCCGTAGTTTTTTACTCTTGTTGGGGTTTTTCCATGTATATCTTGTTTTGTGGTTTGTTTGGATTGCTTTAATCTGTTTCTAGTTTATATTTTTTCTTATTTATCGTTTGTGGGCGAGGCTTGAGATTAGATCTCGGCTCACTGTGTTGTTGGCGTGCTACGCAACACTCATCAAGTGGGCAACCCATATACACTGATGAATGACTGGCCTAGCTTTTCAACCAAGGGCATGTCTATGATGGGATCCACCTGATGAGTGGGTTCCAGATCTCTCAATCGAGCACCATGGGGCAAGGAAACCTCTTCAATCTTTCCTTGTAAGAATTGCCATATTGCCTCTCATTTCAAACTAATGTCACGAATGCACAAGGAAAACAACCAACCTCTTGAGAAATCGAAGATTAGCCTTAGAGCTTCATAAGGAATGCTGAAGTTGATAAATGGTATGGTCCCTAAACGCCTGTAATCATGAAAGGTCAAAAACAATTTCTCTAATTACGCTTCAACAAACTTCAATTAATAATTGTTTACCTTTCTATCTTGAATGTTATTCATCAGCTTCTTTCTCATTTATTTTTAGTTGTATAAACTGGTAAGAGCTTATTTGTTAAATGAGGGATAATGTAGAACTGTTGCTATTTATAGATTGGTGAACTTAGAAGTTCAAGAATTGGATATGTTTATGCCATGTTGATGATACAAAAATCTGATCAGCTGTAATCCATCGAGACCAATATTTGTCTATGAAAAAAAAAAAAAAAGACAAACGAAACACAAGGAAATGTAATTTAAGGCTGTACTCATAACAATGTTGGATAATATCTGCCATGAATGTTTGACAGAACAATCTCCTTTTCCAAGAAATGGAGTAGCGTTTTTGCATACATTTTTTGTTTGTCATTCGATCGGGGCTTGCGAATTGTCATTGTTTCAGAATCTCGTCTTCATGTTTGTTCACACACAGATCTTTTGCTGATATTATGATTGGTGTTCTTTCTGCATGCCTAATAACCTGACATTCAGGTTGTTGCATTGGGGAATATAAGCACTGTAGTGACCAAGAAAGGAAATTGTATTCAGGCATCTTCTCATGTATTTCTTCATTTGAATAAACTTTCATAACAATCACATACTGTTGAGTATTGTTTTTTCTTCGGTCGACTTTTATACCTGTTTTATTAGTTTAAAAGGTTTTAAGTCCATCCAGCCACCATTAATTCAGATGGCGTCTTGCTGTTATGCTTTCCAGTTGAATCAAGAAAACATTACTGCTATTATTAGATGACAAAATCTATAATAATGTTTAAATCCACCTTTTCTTTTGCAACAGACTCAAGTTGTTGCAGCAGCAACTGCTGGTGTTGCAGCTGAGGGTTTGTCCCCACAAGAAGTTAAAGCAGAATCAGAGTCTGCTGCTCACCTTTCTGTGGCTTTGGCGGAGAATGCAATTGTGATTCTGATGCTCGTTGAAGATCATTTACAGTTGCAAAGCCAAATACATGGTGCATCACATTTTGGGGTGATTCCAGTCTCTTCTAATTCATTTTCTTCATCCTCAGGTAGCCGTTCAAATTCGTTAGGAAAAGCTGTATAAATAGCCATGATTTGAGTTTCATTTTCTTCTCCTAATCGGATATTTGAGTTTCATAGAATTCGAATAGATAGCCATGATTTAAAATTTAAAATGCTTTACCATATTAATTAGTTGCAAGTATCAGAATGAACTTTCTTACAAGTTAATCCCTTCTAAATGACACCATATAACAAATCTTCCTTTCATTTCCTTTTAAAATCAGTTTCCAATTGGAAAATAGATGCTTTTTACTTAGTTGTACTATGGTCTTATAAACTGTATTCTTTCTTTTGAATGTTTAAGGCATTATCTACGAGGATTCAACCTGGATTGGAACAAAAGATTGTTATTCCACGAGATTTGTATCTTCAGATGGTGTTTCAAATTTCTCTGATGCACCAATTCCATTCAGTTTTGTGGTGCTCTTTCATGTCTTCTTTGAATATGCAATGCTGCTTTGTGGAACCATCTGATGGACATGTCATGCAGGGCTATTTTGTTAATGTTTCAGAGCATCTCAGAGTAGGACCACCATTATATATTGTTGTGAAGAACTTCAACTATAGGTATTATGATAAATGTTATTTTACTCATCTGCCATTCTTTTGATTTCTAGATTTCCAATATGATGGCATTTCATGAGAATTTAGCATTAAGTACTGTCCAGCAGTTGTGATATTAACACTTCTTTTCTTTCCGTTTCTGTGAATTAAATCAACAATGAACTGAACTAAGCAAATTTCATAGTATGAGCAAAAGGTTAAACAGAGATATCCACAGCCAAACAATAAATACAATGGCTTATCAATTCCTTTTTCCCTTTACATTTACAGATTTCCCAACTGAAGTTTGGGAGTAGTGAAACCTTTTTCTGAGTTTTCTCATTGTCAAAATCATTCTTTTTCATGTTTGAACTGGTTTTCTTTGTATTATCGCACTGCCAGTCAGTGCTGCTATATCACTAAATATGTTTCCACTAATGTCCCCCATGGAAACCATTGCAGGTGATCAATTGGCAATTGCTAAGGAAACTGAGCGTTGGTTGGGAATGGATACAAACATGTACCCATCTTCATCTCTTCTGGGGGACAGCAAGGATGAATCAGTTTCGGCTCTACCTGTGGATGAACTAATTGAGAAAGCTGACGGTTTTGCTGGGGTGTTTCCTGGTAAAATTTTCGCATATTCTATTGGTCCTATCAATTTTTATTATGCCATTTCTTATACTGTTTTCTTCCATAAAGCACAAGTATGAGATTGTGAAGAAACTCCAAGCTAGAAAGCACATCTGTGGAATGACAGGTGATGGGGTCAATGATGCACCTGCATTAAAGAAGGCAAACATAGGAATTGCAGTGGCAGATGCAACAGATGCTGCTCGAAGTGACATAGTTCTAACAGAGCCTGGACTGAGTGTAATCATTAGTGCCGTTTTAACAAGCCGTGCAATGTAGTCTCATGCTTTCATTTGCTATATTACAGATAGGGACTGTGCATGTGTTGCTGACCTGTTCCACTTTTAATATTTACGTACCATGACATGGATCTGTTTGGGATGGCTTGATTGGGGAAAGTACTTAGTTCACACCATACGAAGGAACCCAATTGTCGAGGAAAGCAAAAATATCATCGTACCTTAAAAATGCCAATGGTCCAAAATATTTCATGAACCAACAGCTTTGTTGTGCTTGGTTGATTTTCAAGCGAACAAGGCAGCTGCCTGCATTAGAAGTCAGCGTAGCATATATGTGGCTAAAATATAAATCAAACAAATGCATAGAAACACATGAAGAACCTATTTTTTGTCCTCATACATGTTGCCGATTCATGCCATAATCAGTTTTATATGAACATGGACAATTCTTGTGATGATGGGAATAAAGCACTAATACTTCTATTTCCACAACACCCTAATGCTTTTCTTCTTCTTCTTCTTCTTCTTCTTTTTTGTGGATCTTATAAATTTCATGTAAAGAGGTTCTTGAATAATTTCCACATTCGCTTTTGACAATCTGTTATGCTGTTTTTCTTCTTCTGCATAAAATAATATTCAATGTTATTTCGAGCCCTTCATCTAGATTTACCCTACAAGGTAAAAATGTGTTTGTGAGAAACAGAAGTGTGTCTAGATGTTTACAACTTTTACTATTTTTTTTATGTCATACAGATATATGTCATGTCTATCACTATCCGTATTGTGGTAAGTTGTCAGCTATGCCTTCTTTTTTCCCTCTACTGTTTCGTTGTTCCAAAATAATGTGAAGCAGGTAGCCTTACTTTATATGGATCTTTCTGAATATATCTATGAGGAAATACCTGTAAAATGCAACAAGTGTATCGTCATAGAACAATCACTTCCTTTTGACACCCTGTGTTACTATGGAACAGTCATGTTGCTGGCTCTGTTCTGGAGATTCGACTTCCCTCCTTTCATGGTTCTTGTCATTGCGATTCTTAACAATGGTTAGAAACTGTCTTAGATTGAATGCTGTTGAAATTGTTTTCATCTGTGTTCTGTTATGAGATTGTCGTGATCATTTTCTTAATTTTCCCTTGAAAATTTCCCTTTTCTAATTTATGCACTTGTTTCAAGGTACTATCATGACAATCTCCAAGGACAGAGTTAAGCCTTCTCCGCTTCTTGACAGCTGGAAACTCAGAGAATTTTTGCAAATGGAGTAGTCATTGGAACGTATCTTGCTCTCATGACTGTTGCGTTCTTTTATTTAGCTTACGAGACTTTTTTTTTTTTTTTTGCAGTAAATACTTCTTTGTTCCTCAATGCTGTAAATAGTACTTCACAATTCATGACTTCTTTAATACTTCCAACAAAATAGAGGGTACTTTTATCTTGTGGGTAAGAGGACCACTTGATTTTTAAGGAAATTGACAAAATACATTGGAAGTATTTTCCAAAAATCCTAGCATTCACATGTGAATGTAGGATACATTGTATAATTCGATTGCTATTTGTAATAAATGCATCGTTTTTTTTTCTTGATTGCATTTTATGTACTATTCCTATGAGCATTAGTTGTATTAGCTTAGATGAGTTGATCAATCACAGTAGGTTCTTGCAATGGTAACAGACACCATTGTTATAATTTTTTAATTTTTTTAAAACATTAGCTACGGATATTACCCGTTACTATTGTTTTGAAACCGTAGCTATTACTCTTCAGCATATTGCTACGGATATCATTATACTTTCAGCTACAGATATTATCTGTGTAGTTGCATGAATCTTTCGCTATAGAAAATATAGCTGCGGATTATATTCGTAGCTATGTCTGTCAATGCTACGGATTCAATCCGTAGCCATATCTTTTTGACCTTTAGCTACACCACTATTGCACGGTCGGGCTACTAACTATAACTGTAACAATATGCTTTTAGGTACGGTTTTCCGTAGCCTTTGCTGGTTAATCAAGGCCATTGACCTGATGGGTGTGATGATGGATGGGGATGCTATAAATCTTTTGGATTTGGGATCATATGCTTAAAGAGAAGACTCAGCCTCCTCATGTGGAGCTTTTGTTTTTTTGGTTAGCTTGTTAGTACACCCACTGTCAGTTCACACTTCACTGTTAGCCACCCCCACTAGGGAATCGATACCTCCTCATGTGGAGCTGACTTGTGGGTATGGAGCACATCTCTAGCATTGATCAAGTAATCCCAACCATCTAATTAATGGCTATGAAGTCGAGGATTAAGAGTAAAATAATGAGTGCATAAGATCCAAAGGGGAAGTTTGGGCTTTAGGTGTAGCATATATGCACCGTTGCCACACGCACCTCACCATACATTCACACGTGATAGCTTGGCTGTCTGAGTCATGTGTGGAAATGGCAGCTTGGATGAGGTACATTTGGAGGATATGTTACGCAAGATATAGAAGGAAAAAAAAAGGCTAGACTGAAGTAGTATAATTCTCTACGTAGAACACCCATGCCTGTGGGCCCCACCATATTGTATATGTAAAATCCACTCCGTCTATCAGGTTTAATCATTGAATGTATTAGGGTTAAAAATCAATTAAACCCACAACTCACATGGACCGCACCACATAGCAATTGGGTTGGGATGCCAACCATAGGTTAATATGTCTGGGGCCACATGATATGCACCTTCCAGCAAACCTGTTAATCAGGTCTAACTAGCCAGCCCAAGAGAAAATACAAAAAATCAGCCTTATACAAAACTCAAGGCGGTGTGTGTAGTGCAAATAATAGTTCTCACCTGATGGATGAAGTGGGTTTTGCATACGGTGGAAGTAAAGAGCTGAGAAATTTAGGACAGTGGACCCCGCCTCTTATCCAGCTGTTTTTGCGAAACAGTACAAACTTAGTTTTGGAACTTAGACCTCTTAGCTTTGGAACTGACCTGTTCGTACGGACAGCGAATTTGAGGACGAAAATACCCCTCCCTTCCTTTCGAAGACAATCGCTCACGCTCCTCCAACCGAGAGTTGTACGAACGGCTCAAAAGATATCAAAGTTACATGACCCACAGCTATGTATTTATTATATCACAACGTTTATACATATTTCGAGATCATTGGGGAGCATTATTCCAAAAAAAAAATCATATCCAAAGATCAACTGGACCACACCACAAAGAGCAGCGGGAAAAATTGATTTTCACAGTTAAAAATTTTGTAGGGCCCACCATAACATTTATTTTCCATCCAATCTATTCATAAGGTCACAAAGGCCTGGATGAAGAGGAAAAACAAATTTCATAATGATCCAAAACTTCTGTAACCCCTTAAAGGATTTCAATGGTAGACGTTCAATTCCCCACTGCTTTTACGGTGTGGTCCACTTGATAATTAGATCTATCTTATTTTTTGTCTCCACCCTTAATATGAGCTCGCCAAATAGATGGACGGTTTGGATATAACAGAGACCTCATGATGGGACCCACAAAAGCAAAATAGCAAAAAAAAAAAAAAAAAAGACTTCCAGCAGTGTGGCAAATTTATTTATTTATTATTTATTATTATTATTTTTTTTTACAGGGAGAACTTTTTCTCCCCTACATTTTTCTCTAATATAATTATGTAAATATGTATATATAAGTATATAAAAATATTTTTCTATTTTTTAATTCATTTCTTTGCTTATTTATATAACAAGCATATCTCCTAAACTAGAATGATTTTTTATTTTTATTTTATTTTATTTATTTATTTTTTAATTACACACACACCCCCACACACTCACACTAGTGAAATTTTACCACTTATGGATACTCGAACGCTTCATCGGGTGTTGAAACTCCTAAGAGTCTACCCCCGAGCAAGAGTAATGATCCAAACTATAATGATTTACTTAACGTACCACATATGATTTTGGGTAGGAGAAGCTAATTTAGCCAACCAACTTAGTTATTTTCCAAGATTTCATCGGGTCGATGTCAAAAATCCATTTCATTCACTTCGTTGTCAATTTCAATCACTTCGCGGTTAAACTGGAAATTGAGCGAGCCAAACTGGAAATTAAGTGGGACAAACTAGAAATTGAGCAGGACAAACTGAAATTGAGCGGGCCAAACTGGAAAATTGAAAATTGAGCGGGTCAAACTGGAAATTGAGCGGGCCAAATTGAAAATTGAGCGGGACAAACTGGAAATTGCGTAGAAGATGGGTTATAGACAAGTCCAGTCCAACATACCTAGTGAAAAAGGAAGCGGATTGGCTGGTGTACCTCACACTAACTATATAGCTGTTGTATTGACATCAGCAAATTCTGTGAGTTTGATCAAGAGGTATGTGTTATATCCAAACGATCCATATATTTGGCGAGCTCGTATTAAGGCTTGAGACGAAAAATAAGACAGATCTAACTATCAAGTGGACCACACTGCAAAAAGCAGTGGGGGATTGAACTTCTACCATTGAAACCCTTTTTGGGGTCACAGAAGTTTTGGATCAATATGAAATTTATTTTTCCTCTTCATTAAGGTCTTTGTAACCTTATGAACAGCTTGGAAGGAAAATAAACATTATGGTGGGCCCTACAAATTGTTTAACGGTGAAAATCATTATCTACGCTGCTATATATGGTGTGGTGCAGATGATATTCGGATATGATTCGTTTTTTTGCATAATTCTCTAAAATGATCTCTAAATATAGATGAACGGTGTAGATATAATAAATACATTACCGTGGGGCCCATAAAACTTTGATCTCCTTTGAATCGTTAATACAATTCGGAGCTCGAGGAGCGTCAGTGCTCGTCTTCGCACGACACGTACCTACATCACCTATATAGCTGGTGTGAGGTACACCAGTCAATCCGCTTCCGTGAAAAAAGGCCACTGGACTGGACCCGGATTAGCTATGGCGCCTTCAGTAGCTATCTCGCTACTGAAGTGATGTCACCAAGTTCTCTAGGCTTACCATCCATGATGTATATATTGTATCCACCCCATCCATCCATGAGAGACTAATTTAGGGTATGAGCCAAATCGAATGAGGGCTCAAGTGCAACCTATCATTAAATTATTATTATTATTTTTAAATGGTGGGGATAGTGACACCCACTGTTGAAAACTTCTCAGGGCTTACCGTGATTTTTATTTGAGATCCAACCTATTCATAAGTTCGCACGGACAGGGAGGAAGGGAAAACACAAATATCAGCTTGATCGAAAACTTTTATAAGTTTTTTATAGTAAGCATATGGGACCTCTATTTATGGCCTTGAATCTACAATATCACCGTTGGGAGTGGCAGGTTTTGACCAGAGCCCAGGCCCTAGGTCTCTATGACCCCAATGCATGGAGGACAATTGAGGAGGCCGTGTAGTACCCTTATTTGGTGGGCCCCACGTGATCATTAGGCTAGATCATATGATTGAATTATTATGACGAATATAACACTGAGCCTCATTATAGGCATAATTATTGATCATTAGGTTAGATCATATGATTGAATTATTATGACAAGTATACCAGCGAGCCCCACTATAGGTATGATTATTAAAGATATATTTGAAATGGTTACGCTTATACAGTGTTCTTATTCATTTTATTACATCCAGCGTGGCCCACCTGAAAAGCAACTCATAGACGAACGACTCAAATCACTCATGTGCCCTTGTTTGGTAGCCATCGTGTTTCACAGGCTTCTTAGTCAACGAGGGTCAAGTTACATGATTTCTCGACCCTCTGGGCCCACAATATCTGTCCTTACTAGCTTGTTGCACGTGTACCCGCATATATATATTCATCTCCTCATTGGGTCCCCACGATCGGCACACTTTTATCATAACCGTTGATCACGTAAATGGCCTATAAACCATTTCAGCTACATTAGTGGCTCGAACGAAACACTTCTACAGTTGAAGATGGACCATCGGATCATCCAGATCATAGCCATTTTTTTTTCATGACCAATCCAAGCTGATACATGCAAACTACACCAACGGTTGGAATGATGTGGTGCTCGTGGGGGTGGCCCAATCAGATTCCAAGTTTGTGGTGGATGCCTCTAGGGGTAACTCCAATGCAGCGTGGAAGTGGAGGTATTAGCTGTATAGGATTTAGGGCCTTAAAAAGAAGGGTAACTTTGAAGTATCCTTCATTCCTAGAGAAGGGAACGGACAGGCTGACGGGCTGGCTAGAGATGGTGCGGATAAACAAGGCAGCATTTTGTCCAGACATGTGAAAGATTTACCAATTTACATTAGGAGTTTGTACATGTTAGATAAGGTAGGTTTGGGTGTGATCGGAGAGTCTAAAGTAAGCTTCTAGTCTCTAATCGGGGGAGGGATTTGTATATGAATATGATAGGCGCCCGAGAGGTTTTAGTTGTCCAGGGGCTGTCCGAATTTTGTAATGGTTTCTTCAGATTATATATATTCATATCTTTTTTGAAAAACAAAAAATAAAATAAAATTAGTAGAGTCAATAGCACTTCATTTTTTACGTCTTCTTACAAGTCAGTCTGGGTGGCCCCAGTTGAATGAATTAGACAACCATAGACCACCCAAAACTCAGAAATAGATGAGAAA
This sequence comes from Magnolia officinalis, assembly GCA_021015155.1. Classification (NCBI taxonomy): domain Eukaryota; kingdom Viridiplantae; phylum Streptophyta; class Magnoliopsida; order Magnoliales; family Magnoliaceae; genus Magnolia; species Magnolia officinalis. Next base: position 22,375 of record JAJHSJ010001879.1, on the reverse strand, counting down.
GCTACCGTTTACACCCACCTGATGCACCTGATAAGCGGGCCACCCTTCTTATTTTTTCCTTCTTTTGTTTTTGTTTCAGGGCAATTAGGACCCTCAATTCAAATACATGTGCCATATCCACACGTGTACCATGAACCCACTAAGCATTTTCATGCTAATTAACAAAAATAGTAAAAGAAAACATTAATTTTTTTTATATATATAGTAATAAAAACAAACACTCACCTAGGACACATGATCCTTGAGCTTATTCAACAGAAAGATTATTGGATAGATAATCAAGATTAGCAACATAATAATATGGATTATAGAGATCTAGTAAGGCTTTTGCCCAACGATGTTGCCACGAGGGTCATAGTTGCATGTGATAAAAATTGCACCATTGTTGCACTTCACACGCGCGCAACCAAGACGGACTGAGTTGCGCCACACTACCTGAGTGTAGTGTCCACACTGCTTTCCGGCAGCACATGTGTTTGTGTTGTAGTTATAGTCCTGTCTCTCGCCGACCCAAGAGTTCACTGCATCAGCAGCTGTGAACTCACGGCCAGAGCCCCAGAAGATGTTCTCACCATATGGCCCACCTGAGTGCACAAGCTGGCAATCGCCGATACGCTGATTAGCGTAGTTCCTGGCAAAGGCCTCCACATTAGGGTCCCATGTCATGGCGCCGACGCCAACCTGCGCACGTGCCGCGTTGTGAGCAGCAAGGAAGTCTTGGGGGGAGTTTTGGGCTTGTGTGAGATGGGCTAGGGCTAGACCCATGACACACATCAAAGCAAGTGTAAGGCTGGAGAATGCCATATTTTCAGCTATTGTTGGGATGGATTGTTTGATAGAAACTAGCATTGGGGGAGGGTTATTTATAGTTGCAAACATGCACAAAATGGTATGGGTGGTCATGGAAAAAGAAATCCCTACTTGGACGTTCTCTTTTTACTTTGGTTGAAAAGTCTGATAGGAAATTTCTACGATAAGAATATTCGCCGTTGCCGTGAACTTTCGGGTTAGATGGGGTGATAAACAAGTTCTTTTTCTAGCCATTCATTTGTTTTTGTAGGCTCAGACCGCCTGATAGGTGGAACAATATCTATGCTGTGACAGTGTTGGCCATCGCGCATTGAATAGCTAATGGTTTTGGTCTATACCTATCCAAAGTGAGGCCTAAGTAAATGGCCCAAAATGGATAAAAGGTCCATGCCACATGTATGGTACATGTACAAACTTAACATAGTAGATGCATGGTGGAAGTGGGAGTAAAGATTATTATCTTCTTCTTTTATGATAAACCTTTAATTCATGAGAAACATTAAATTGACAAGGTAAATTTTATTTTATTTTTTTGAAGTTATTGAATCAGATCTAATGTGATTATATAAGCTAAAGAATTAAAAAAACTTTTCTAAATTAATAAAAATAGTATATATATATTTAAAAAAAAAGTGTCTAACTCATAAATAATAATTACATAATTATAACAAAGAATTTGACTACAATCGAACTCTTAAAACTCTAAAAATGAAGAAAACAAAATGTACTTCAAATAAAAAATTTCGGACTAAAACATAATTTTAATCTAGAAAATGGTTTTGTTTTTTTTTTTTGCAAAAAATGTGTCAAGAAAAACTAGCTTGATCAATTTTGTCAATAACTCTTTAACGATACATAACATATATATAAAAAAAGATAACCATTCACAAAATTATAACCTTCAGAAGCATTAATTTGTCTTTGAGCCTTTCGTCTCATAATTAGTTTGAACTTTCCAGCCTAATTTCTTTCATTCTTAGCCCTTCATTTAGTCATTCTTTGACCGTTTTGCATCAGTCCCTCGTGCTAATATAGAGTTTCTTTCAATCATTGTAAGATAATATCTTGTCCATGAGCATGCATGCCTCAGTTCCATGCTTGAGGCATGTGAAAGAGTTTGAACATATTAAGAAGTTGTTTACTATTTTCAGTAATACTATTATTATTTTTAATTTAAAAAAATTGTAATTTTTTTTTTTTTTTTTTTTTTTTAACACATGGACCACACTGGCCTGATCATCAGTACTGTCGTCCGTTTATATGCTGTTAATTCATTTGACAGCAGTAATTTATTCTTAACATGTGCAGCTAGCAGATACCATGCACGTGATGGATGATCCACATTTCCAGTAGCACGGCAGTGGCTCGGTGTCCACATCACAACTCACCTATGAATATTACCCTTTAAATAGACTTTTGTTTTTTACTACTACATTACTTCCACAATGGGGTGCATTTGGGACCACAATTTCAACGGTCTGGATTATCGTGCAAGTGTGTCATGGGTGCGCGTTCGTGATTTAGTACTTGGAGCGAAAATGCACGTTGCTGGGTCTCGCTTTTCTACCGAACATCGTATCATGGCACGTTCCATACATCTAACTGTACGTATAGAAAAAAAAAAAAAACACCCAAGCTCTTTGGGACCAATCATGTTGTATATGTGTAATCCACTCAGTTTATCAGGTGATAACCCTTATATTAACTATATGTAACAAAAACTCAGTGTGATAAAAACACAGATGGGCAACAACAATGGGCAACTGTAAAATTATACCTAAAAGCTCTAACATGATGCGTTGTGGTCCGTCTGAGTTTTGGATTAGGCAGATTTTTCACTTTTTCCCTTCATCCCGTGTTTCACACCTGATGAACGGGTTTGATAAAGGATATACGCGGTGGTGACCCTGCAAACAAACCCATGGTTGGCATCCCAATATTCACCCTGTTCCCTGTTTTGTGTGTGACGTAAGCTGTGGATGTGGATGGTTTTTGTCCGTGGGGTCTGGCATCAATGATAGCACCTGATGGGCAGAGGGGATCTATGCATAAAACATAGAATCCCCAAAGAGATTGAGTTCTTAAGGTGTTGGTGAGGATCCCGGTCCTCCACTCTTGTTTTCTATCTCCACTGTACTGGAAATCAATTAAAATAGTATTTAATTATGACGTTATAAATGCACTAACCTTAGCACATAAACTTATTAATTATTTAGTATTTTGAATACTTTTTGGTATTTTGGATGACGAAAATGTTCATCTGTCCAGCATTCTCTTATACGGTGATAGCTTTTCACGAAAGTTGAGAGGGCCTTTTGAAAATGTTGGTATGAGCCCTACTAAATTAATGATTGAGCCCTACTTTAATCGAATAACCGTAAACCCACAATAAGGTCATTTAAAGAAAAATTATAGTTATTCGTGACCCACAACTGTAATAATGTTGTGAGTTAATTTCGAATGATTTGCTTTGATATGGTCCATCGGTAATGGATTTACCCTCAAACTTGGGTGGATGACATGAAATTAAAACTCATTTTAAGTTAACGGTTTAGATTTGCTACAAGACAACCTAGTGGGTCCCATATAAGATGTACGGGTTGGGTTCGATAGATGGGTGCCTTGCGAGGAAAGGCCATTTAGTCATTTCTTTCTCTTTATTCTTCATTTTTTAATGAGAGGGGGCCATTTGGCGGTTAAGACCATTGCCACCTCCGTGGGACCCACTCCGGCGAGCTTCCGACGTCATTCCCCCCATTCTGGTAAGCTTATGAGTTTTTTTTTTTTTTTTTTGTTAGATTTCTTACTACACTCTCGGATGTATAAGCTATGATGGCCAAATGTAGGTTTATGTAGGATAATAGTGGCTTTTATATATTATTTTTTATGTGATGAATATCAATGATGGAAAGTTTGTGAAAGGGAAGAAGGTATGGTGGTTTCCTTTATAATAAATTTTTTTTGTTCTTTTTATAACTATGAATGGTGTGAGTTTGTGAAAGTTAATTTATTGAACTTTTAAATGAATTTAGAATTATCTCATTTGGACACCATTTAATTGTCTAAAAGTGAGCCCAAAGCTCATCATGACATTTATCACCAAATGAGATTTTAAATAGATAAATTTGGGCCACTTTTGGGTTATCAAATAGCGTCCAAATGAGATAATTATAAATTCATTTGAAAGTTCATCAAATTACCTTTCAAACAAGTACAAGATCACTAAAATTAGACATGTAATGTGGGAGTTATGATTGTTTTCATAGGATATGCGATCCATAGTGAGTATTGACAATCTATAGTAATTTTGGGCCAACTTTTGGATAATCAAATGGTATCCAAATGATATTATTCCAAAGACGTTTAAAATTTAACCAAATAACCTTTCTATCAAGTATAAGATCACCTAAATCATACATGTAATGAGGGAGCTATGATCATTTTCGTTGGACCGACGATCTATAGTGAGTACCAGTTATTCACAGTGAGTATTGGCGATCCATAATAACTTTTTGCTCAATTTTAGACAATTAAATGGTTCCCAAATGAGGTGATTCTAAATGCATTTAAAATTTCATCAAATTACCTTATCAACAAGTATAAAATCACTCAAATTGGACATGTAATGAGGGAGTTATGACCGTTTTGTGGAATCTGCGATTCATAGTAAGTATCAGTGATCCATATTAACTTTGGTCATACTTTTACATAATTAAATAGTGTTCAAATTAGGTGATTATAAAACCATTTTAAAGCTCATCAAATTATCTTTCCAACGAGTATAAGATTATCAAAATCACACATGTAACGAGGGAGTTATGATTGTTTTCGTTGGACCTGATCCATGGTGAGTACCGGCGATCCACAGTGAGTATCGACAATCTATAATAAAATTGGGCACATTTTCGGACAATCAAATGGTGTCTAAATGAGGTGATTCTAAATCTATTTGAAAGTTCATCAAATTACATTTTCAATGAGTATAAGATCACTCAAATCGGACATGTAACGAAGGAGTTATGACCGCTTTTGTGAGACTATCGATTCACATTGAGTATCGGCGATTCACAGTGAGTATAGGTGATCCACAATAACTTTGGGCACACTTTTGAGCAACATTCATCAATCTTAACATTCATCACATTCATTAATTGCAACGTTCATTCTTCTATTATAATATTTTTCTGTTAAAAAATCCATCACTTTCACAAACTCTCACTATTCATACCCATAAAAAGATAATAAAAAAATAATAATTATAAAGCGAACCACTATACCATCCTCCCTTTCACAAACTCCCATCATTGATAACGATAAAAAATATATATACAAAAGCCATTATTATCCTAACTTAAACTTACATTTGGCCGGCATAACTTTTACGTCGAAGAGTGTGGCCTAAAATCTTCAAAAAAAAAAAAAAAAACACTCAGAAGCTCAGTAGAATGGAGGGAAAGATGCTGAAAGCTCGCTAAAGTAGATCCCACATAGGCGGCAATGGTCCTTACAGCTACATGGTCCCCCTGCCATGAAAAAAAATAAAGAAGAAAGAAAGAAAGAAAGAAAATGTTAAATGGTCTTCTCGCATAAGGGACTTACCCAATGAACTCATCCAACATCTTGTGTAGGGCCTATTAGATATTCTTTTAGCAGATCTAAGCCGTCCACATGAAAGGGATTTTAATTTCATGCTACCTGCTCAAGTTTGAGGGTAAAACTCATTGTGGATGGACCACACTAGAAAAAATAATTCGAAATTAACTCACATCGTTAATACAATTATGAGCCACAAACATGTCCAATTTTTTTTTTGAAATGACCCTATTGTGGGTTCATGACTGTCCGATTAAAGTAAACGAATCAGAGTAGCCCAAGGATGACCCCCAATCATTAATTTAATGAGCCCACACCCCATTCTTAAGCAGTGCGAAGGAACGACGGACGAAAGGACATTTTTGTCCTTTGAAAAGCCAACAAAAAATATTTAGGGGCTAAAAAAATATATCAATTAAAATTGTGGTGTCAATGTCATCTTTACTTTATCATTACTTTATTATTATCATCAAGAGTTATTTTAATTAATTTCCACTGCCAACTCCAAGACTCCACCATTGTTAAGACTGTGCATCCCTTACCATGTGACCTACGTTGATATATGTAATCGGGGGCGGCTCTAAGGGGTAAGCAGGTGAGGCAATCGCCTAAGGCCCCCTAATAATGAAGGCCCTATATTATAGCAAAATTAAAATTTCTTAATTATGAAGGTCCTATATTACAACAAAATTAAAATTAAGAAGAAGAAAAAAAGCCTAAAATTATTGAAATAAAACTTACTGAAAAACCTATAAAATAGGAACATCTAAAAATTAGTTTACGAATTTGAAATTAAAAATAAAAAACAAATCCTAGAAACTAGCACTATCAATAATAACAGTCTAATTCTGTCGTCTCTTTTCAAAATAATAGCATCATTCCCAATCAATTCTTCTCCTAAAACCTCGGACCACAACTACCTACTTTATTGCTAATTAAGTTCTCAAAAAATTAAATTCTAACGTCATTTTTCTAAATTAAATTTTAACTTCATTTTCCTAACGGTATAGTGGCACACCAATGTCTAATTAGATTATTAGTAGTAGATTGTTCTTTTTGCTAAACAGCAAAACATTCGCACAACACAACCGACTATTTTGCTAAGCAAAATAAATTCTCAATCTCAAAGTATTTCCTACTTTTTTGCTAAACAATATTTACAAAACAACTTCTCAAATAATCGGCAAATCAGCTTCTCAGAGTCTTAATCCATTAGCTGTTGCTGCTTCAACAAATATAGGATTCGTCAGGTTCTATTGTTCAAGAATTTATATTTCAATTTATTATTTATATCAATCAATTTTTGTGTATTTATTATTATAAAGCTTCATTTTTATGACTTGACTAAGGCACCCAAAAATGTTGAGCCGCCCCTGTATGTAATCCACGTCCATGTCACTCATTCGTTTGCATCCCTAACTGTGTGGCCTACCTTGATATATGTAATTCATGTTTACGCTATTCATTTGTTTTTTCGTATCATTTTAGGGTATGATCTTAAAAATGAAAGAAGATCCAAATTTTAGGTGGACCATACTAATGAAAAAAATAGTGATTGAGCGCCTTATCATTAAAAGCTTAGTAGCGGCCCTCAGACAAACCTAAGGTTTCTGTAATGTTTATTTTCCGTCCAACCCCATGATAAGGCCACATAATCTTGGATGAAAGGATAAAACAAATATCAGCTTGGTCCAAAACTTTCGTGGCCTATAAATAGTTAATCAATCACAGTTTCTTATACAACGGTCAATCTACTTCATTTTTAAGCTCATGCACTTAAATGATTTAGAAAATTTGATGCACGGCATGGATAAAGAATACATACATCAAGGTGGGCCCCACAGAAAGGGCTGCACCATCTTGGTTAAGGTCCGCCGCACTTAATCCGCTCCTAAGATGACGTGCAGATGATTACAGTAGATACATGTTTGAGATCATTAAGTCATTAAGTCAAGGGGTAGTTTCGTCAAAATAGCATCTTCCAGACCCTTAAAGTCACTTTTTGCGAACTAAAGTTTCTGGCCAGGAAAAAAAAAAAAAAAACATCGTGCGCACTCGTCCGTTCCTCTGTTTGTTTCACGAGATTAGTTGGTAGCGAGACTAGCTACAGAAAGTTATGTGAGGCCCACCGTAATGTTTGTGTTATATCCTCAGCGTCCATCCATTCGGAGATATCAATTCAGAGTATAATTCAAAGAATGAGTTAGATCCAAAGCTCGAGTGGACCCCACCACAGAAAACAGTGGAAAAAGTGACGCCCACCATTAAAAATTTCTAAGGGCCACAAAAGTTTTCGATCAAGCTGAAATTTTGTACTTTCCCTTTTTTTCATGTGTCTTAACTTATGAACACGTTGGATCACAGATAAACATCACAGTGGACCTTAGGAGGGCATCACTCTTCCCACTATTTTATGTGGTAGGGTCTACTCCAGATTTATATCTACTCATTCTTTATCTCATGCCCTAAAATGATCTTTCCGGATGGACGGTGCGGACATGGTGGGTTCCATTGGTGACGTCACTTCAGCAGCAGAGTCTCGTTTCTCAACCTGTCAGTATCTAATCTGCGTCCCACGATTAACGTATCCATCCCGCAAATCATGGCTGAAGATTGTCTAAGTATATCTTGGACCTGTATCCTCACCAACAATTGCGGTCCACCGCCGTAAAACGCGAGAGTTATGTGGGCCCACCGTGTTGTGAGTGTAACATCCACTCCGTCTACAATATGACCTTTTCTGCATTCACAGTACAACCCAAAAAAATCATCCAAAACTCAGGTGGACCATGCCACGGTAAAAGTGTAAAATCACCACTAAAATCTCCAAGTTCACACGGTGTGATCCGCCTACATTTTAGATGATACCAATTTTTAGAGTCTTGGTTAATCGTTGTGAGGCCCATATGATAAACGGGTTGGATGGAATTATATACTTGACGGTAGCCCCGGATTTACCTATGGTTGGCGTCCTCTCCCCATGTGTGGACCATCTGAGTTGTAGATCTGGAACTTTTTTACTACCGTAGCCTACCATTGTGTGGCGAACGTGATGGACGGAGTGGATCTCCCACGTAAAATACAGCGGGCCACGTTTGTTATACGCGCTGCGTCTAACAGGTGTTGCATACGATTCCGGGCTCGATACGTTAAGGGATAATGTGAAACGCGATCAGCAACTATGAGCAAGATACACGGGTTTTTTGTTCTGATAAGTGGATCGCATTTACTTTAATCCAGACCGTTAGTCCATTGTAGTCCAATGATGATGGTCTATTCGCCAGTAATTTCCTCTCCTCAATCTGTCAATCGTAACCTTTGTATTTCTAGACAACAGATAGACGGTTAAGAGAAATACAATAACGGCCTACATTCTACTGGTGAAAGAAAAATATTGGGTGGGCGGGATCTTTCAATATCTGAGATTTTTTATGTATGGGTCATCCACAGAAGGGGTCTGCTTGGATTACAATCCCAGATATCTTACATGTGTGCGTGGGTTGGTTGTACGAAGCTGCGACTGCAAATACCCTTCCTCTTCCAGAAGGCATGGTCTTCATCGACGACCCACGTCAGTCTTGCGAGGCGCGGATTCAGTCAGTTCGGTACCACCGTACCAGACCCAGTTCCGTGAAGTCTCTTCCATAGGGCCCACCTAGATATGTATTTGTTGTATATCCACGCCGTCCATCCGTTTTTCCAGATAATTTAAGGTCCTATACCTAAAAATGAGTCAGATACATATCTCCTTTGGTCCACATCACAGGAAACAGTGGTGATAGACCATTAACAAGTTTTGGGTCAAGTTGATATTTGTTTTTCACTTAGTCAAGATCTTTATGACATCATCAACAGGTTGGATTGAAATAAAATTACGTTGGATCTTAAGAAGTTGTAATGGTAAGCGTTCAATGATTCTGCTTCCGATGGTGTGGTCCATATCAGAATTGGATCTGCTTCATTTTTCTCCCACTAATGAAATGAGCTGGAAAAACGGATGGACGGTATGGATATACAACACACATCGAGGTGGGCTTCACGAAAAATCTGACGAAACTCGGTCACGTCTCGATCTGATTGAAACCGCGACCCCAGTATTGTGAGTGGGTGATCGTTATTCACGCCTTCCGGCCGCCTCTTATACATTCAGTTTTTAAGCCCTCCCTCCCTCCCTCCCCATCTTTTATCGCGTGTTTCAGGTGCTATCGTGACCATTATCACGTTAGTTCCCCTTAAGAGATATGCTTGGAATATCCAACTGTACCAAAAAGTAGAATGGGTGAGAGCCCTTTGTTTGTTCACCACCATTTTGACTCGTCCTAATCACACGTGGCACTCATGTAAAGCTATCCAAACCATCTATGGGAAAAGTTATGGATGGAGAAAATATTTAAAGTCACATAGATTAAACGACCTTTAACCATCCAATAGATGGCTATCAAATGGAGAGTTAGATTATCATAGTCCAAACTCCATAGGTAAAAATATATTCCTGTCATCATCTTCGCAGTATATTTACTGGTTGATGCTCCATACATGATTGGGTCACCGACTGGATGTTCCTGATTGCCGCACAGATATGCCAAGCATAAGGTGGAAGTGTCACCACCATTTCTTAAATGGTGGGAAGCTTCTTAGAAGTCTAGCCCATTCAAAAGAGTGCATGCATGCAGCATCGGTCCTTAAAAAACTTTTTTTTTTTAAAAAAAATTATTATTATTATAGCAACTTGCATTTTACCTGACCAGTCAAGGTCCGCGTGTATGGCTCCTTGAAAGAGTAGTCTCTCCCTATGTGCGAGATCCAGGCCGTTCATCAGGTGGCCCCACAATGTAATAAGTTGGTCTGAAAATCAGGACGGTAAAGTCATAATGGACCGTTGGTCATTTTATTTTAGTGCGTCATTTACGTGCAGCACACCTGATGATCGGGCTGCCTTATTTTTAGCGCTGCCACACATTAATTTAAGGCCCCATGGACAAATAGCCCAGATCGCTCATGCGCCAAAATGACACCGTATGTGGCGAACGTGTTTCTCTTGGCTTTTAGGGGCAATGAACTTCGGTCAACCGACATGCGTTCTTGACCCTCTAGGCCTAGGAAATCATGGAAGCGGATTGGCTGGCGTACCACACACCAGCTATATAGCTGATGTATTGATGCCAGCAAGTCCTGTGGTCCCATCACAAGGCATGTGTTATATCCAAACCATCCATCTAACTTTTGAACTCGTTGTAAGGCTTGAGACGGAAAAATAAGATAAATCTAAGGATCAAGCCAACCACACTATAAAAAGTAGCGGGGGATTGAACGTCTGCCATTGAAACCCTTTTGGGGTTCACAGAAGTTTTGGATCAATATGAAATTTGTTTCTCCTCTTCATCCAGGTCTTTGTGATCTTACGAACATATTGGATGGAAAATAAATGTTATGGTGGGCCCTAAGAAATTTTTAATGGTGAAAATCATTATTTCCGCTGCTATTTATGGTGTGGTCCAGTTGATCTTTGGATATGGTTCAGTTTTTGGATATTATTCTAAAATGATCTCAAAAAATGGATGAACGGTGTGGATATAATAAATACATCATTGTGGGGCCTATGTAACTTTGATCTCCTTTGAACTGTTTCGTACAACCCGGAGCTCGAGGAGCGTCAGCGCTCGTCTTCGCACGACACGTACCTACACCAGCTATATAGGCTATAGCTGCTGTGTGGTACACCAGCCAATCCGCTTCAGGAAATCATGGGCCCAACTGGGTCAATCATGACCATTGATATGTTAGGTCCCATACCAAGGGACTATAATTAGCCTAAAAATGGACGGTTTGTAAATGTTGAGCAATCGAAGCAACTGATAGTCAATCGGATTACGAGGATTGTCAAATCATCAGTACTAATGGTTTGTCTATCACTAAACCAATGGTTCTGATTGTCTAGACGGTGGAGATGCTGGAAAATATAGACCCTTCATCTTCAAAGAGGATTTGCGTGATTGGGCCACCCCCTCATGACATCAAACAGATCCAGACTGTTCAACAACTGGTGACCAACATGTAGTGGCTAAAATCCGGTCAGATGATCCTAACCATCTGAATCAAGGAATTCTTTTATGGAATATACACCATCACTTAAATCCTGCGATTGGACAGATAGGATCGTGTAATCATAACCATTTTATGGCCATGTCTAATCCAATGTGATACACACTACACAAACGGTTTGGATGATGTTGTTTCTGTGCCAGTGGCCCAATATAACAGTATTATATATATATATAGTAGGATCAACCTCACTTATTCTTTTCCGTTCATACCAGGGCTGAAAGTCGGGCGGGTTCAACCCGACCGACCCGTGACCGATCGGGCATTGGGTTGGGCTCGGGCAGGATGTACCGGGTTTGGTCTCGAGCTTGAGCTATATAAACACTGACCCAATAAAGGTTGGGTCGGGCTTGGGTTGAGGTCTCGAGTTGCCCGACCCAACCTGAACCTGATCAATATGTAACTTATAAATTGTAACTGAGTGTGGATCATATGCGTTGAAGGCATAGGAACTTTCAGTGCCATCCAGTCTCATTGGCAATGATTCAAGCTAACAAGATATGCCAAATTTCTCTCTCAAATAGATTGCGTGCTACATAACACAACCTTTAACCGAGTAGTCCTAAATTTTAGCTTGTTTGTTTAGAAAAAATCAAGTTCTTTACCATAAATAACTACATATATAGTTAATAAAATCATAGGTACAAAAATAAGAAGTGTATTGAAATACGATAGACTAATGTAATAATGAAAATATTAGCATGTATCCCCCAACCGAGCCCGCTTGGGTTGGGCTTGGGTTGAGAATTTCCAACCCGAGGTTGGGTTAGGTTGAGTTAGGGTTGAGGTATAGGAACCTTAGGTTGGGGTAGGGTTGAGCACTAACCCGCCCGAACTCACCCGACTTTCAGCCTAGTTCATAGTAGGAAATCTTGCAGTGGCCCAATCTAAAAATTAGACAATCATAACCATCCATCCATTCTCACATAGACCATGAATATCTTAGCATTCTCATGGTACTTATACAGAAACAATAAAATAAAACTTCAATTTATTTAATATTTAATTGAGTGTGGATCATCTGTGTTGAAGGCATAGGAACTTCCAGTGCCATCGGGTCTCATTGGTCCACGCCATTTCCAATGATTCAAGCTAACAAGATATGCCAAATTTCTCTCTCAAATAGATTGCGTATACTACATGACACAACCTTTAAAGGAGTAGTCCTAGCTTGTTTGTTTAGAAAAAATCAAGTTCTTTACCATAAATAACTACATATATAGTTAATAAAATCATAGGTACAAAAATAAGAAGTGTATTGAAATACGATAGACTAATGTAATAATGAAAATATTAGCATGTATCCCCCAACTGAGCCCACTTGGGTTGGGCTTGGGTTGAGAATTTCCAACCCGAGGTTGGGTTAGGGTTGAGGTATAGGAACCTTGGGTTGGGGTAGGGTTGAGCACCAACCCGACCCAACCCGCTCGACTTTCAGCCCTAGTTCATACTAGGAAATCTTATAGTGGCCCAATCTAAAAATTAGACAATCATAACCATCCATCCATTCTCACATGGGCCATGAATATCTTAGCATTCTCATGGTAATTATAAAGAAACAATAAAATAAAACTTCAATTTATTTAATATTACCAGAACTTGTTTAACTAAAAGATTAATAGAGTGATATGAAGATTGGAATTATAATAATATGGATTATAGAGCTCTAGTAAGGCTTTTGCCCATTGATGTTGCCACGAGGGTCATAGTTGCATGTGATGAAAATTGCACCACTGTTGCACTTCACACGTGCGCAACCGAGTCAGACCGAGTTACGTCACACTACCTAAGTGTAGTGTCTGCACTCCTTTCCGCTTGCACACATGTTTGTGTCGTAGTTATAGTCCTGTTTCTCGCCGACCCACGAGTTGACAGCATCAGTGGCCGTGAACTCAGCCCCCGAGCCTCCGAAGATGTTCTCGCCGTAGGGCCCACCTGAGTGGGCAAGCTGGCAATTGGCAATAATTCGCTGATTAGCGTAGTTCCTAGTGAAGGCCTCCACAGAGGGGTCCCATGTCATGGGGCCCACGCCGACCTATGCACGTGTCGCATTGTGAGCGGCGAGGAAGTCTTGGGGGGAGTTTTGGGCTTGGGTAAGATGAGCCAGGGCTAGACCCATGAGACACATCAAAGCAAGTGTAAGGTTGGAGAAGGCCATCTCTTTAGTTATTTTTGGGATGGATTGGTTGATAGGAACTAGCATTGGAGGAGGGATATTTATAGCTGCAAACATATACGAAATGTCATGGGTAATCAACAAAAAACCAAAGGCTAATGGGAACTGTTCAATGCTCATTTTCTTTCCATGAAAAGTCTGATTGGAAATTTCACTCTTAGTCTAAGTCATTGCCATCACCTTTGGGCTACACGAAAAAAAGAAAAGAAAAAAAAACTAGCCAATTTCGAGCATGAGAGAGAGACATGAGGTTTGTTTTAAAAAAATAATAATCAAGAATTGTATATTTCATCTATGAGACAACTTTATAGAGGAGATACAGGTAGAGTTAGTCCCTCCAAAACAAAAAGGAGAGGAGGGACGAATGAGAGATGGAGACGTGAGGTTTGTTAACGTGAGTATTGGAGTAGGGAAATCTAAACCCATTACTCACGAAAAAAGAGCAATGGTTATCTACAACTGAGGTCCGATTATAGAAGCCACCGGCCGAGGATAAGTAGTTTCCCATAACTCAGGGATGAGTTGTTGAGATGAGTTATCAGAAGATTAACTTGGTAGAAAGGACTTGTCTCAGTCGGACTATTTACTATATGGGAAGGGCTCATGGGAGAGTTGCCCAGGTTCTAAGCTCCGAGCTCACCCAACATCCCAAGCTGACCAGGCAGGCCACCGCTAGGGGCGATACAATAAATTTGGGATCTGATATGATCCTAGCCAAATATCTCTTTAATAAATCAGGGATAAGGATCCTGTATAATCAGGATCCTCCAACATAATCCAAGAGGATTCGAAAACTCCAACATTCTTCGATGCCCAATATAAACAACAAATAGTCTTCAGAAAATGGGTAAGACACTCGAGCCCTAAACTCTATTTTACGAATTCTGACTTAAGCATCGGAGGGTCTACAACCGACACCGACTCTCCCTTGCTTATCTTCTTCCTAGATTTTGCAGGTCCATCGAAGGGTAACAAGAAGAATTTCATAACCGCACTGACTTCATCTGTTGACCAGATTTCAATGACAATAGATTGGCACCGTCCGTGGGAACACGTGGGAACAACAGTAAAGCCAAGTTCCCATAAACTCTAGTACGAATCACTATTTTCTCCTTCTCCCCTTCAATGGCCAGGAGGAAGGAAAAAACATTGGCTACGGCTGAGTCTGCTCACGGGGAGATGCCTGAGGACGCTTAGGCCTTGCAATCGGCTCCACAGTCCCAATTACCATAACAAGTAATGGCACAAAGATCCCGAAACCGGGGTAGCTGACTCATCTCCCTTGAGGATTAGATAGGAGCCCTGACTGGCAACATCGACCATATCATGAGGCTGCTAGAAAGGTAGCATTCACCCCCCATTGATCAACAAGAAGAGTTGGAGGCAGGGACCGAACAATTTCGCTCAATACCTTTGTTCCCTTAGCCGTGCCCAACAAAGGCCTGACTTCGGGGGAGCATGCTCACCCTGACGCGAATTCTGGAAGCCACCGACTTTGCCGAGTCCGATCTGGGCTATACATTAGACAAAAGGAAGCAAGGTTGGGGGAAGGCCACAAAAATCATGGCTAAAAATGAGGTCCCCTAGGAGAAAAATTAAAGAAATTCGGGATCAGCTCGGTGACATACAACAGGCCTGCCGTACGAAGGCTCCAGCCTTTGTCAATGCCCTTTTTGAACAGACTGAACCACCATTTACGGACGACATCACTGAAGCTTAGTTGTCGTCCAGATTCCGAATGCCCCAAATATCACCCTATTCAAACTCGGGGGACCCAACCAAACACCTAGAATCCTTTAGAGCATGGATGAAATTCCACGGCGCCGCTGGACTTGTGATGTGCAAGGCATTCTCTCTAACAACACTCACTAGGATAGCCTGTAAGTAGTACAAAAACTTGAAGTCGAAGTCCATTGGCTCTTTCGCCCAGCTTAGTAAGTCCTTTGCCACCCAGTTTATCGGAGGCAAAGATATATGCAAGCCAACGACTCACCTCCTTATGGTAACTCAGAAGGACAACAAGTCGCTGAAAGACTACATCATCAAGTTCAACATCGAGGTTGTCCAGGTCGATGGCTATTTCGACGGGGTAGCCCTCACGACCATCATGGCCTAGCTTAGATGAGGGAGGTTCCTCTTCTCTCTCGACAAAAACCCCTCAAAGACCTTAGCTGACCTGATGAACTAAGCTCCGAAATACATGAGTGATAAGGAATTGTTCGACGCCCGCAAAGGCTCTAAGAGAGAGAGAGAGAGAGAGAGAGAGAGAGAGAGAGAGAGAGAGAGTTGTTCGACGTCCGCAAAGGCTCTAAGAGAGAGAGAGAAGCACTAGAGCAGCTCAACAAAAGATTTTTTTTTTTAAGAGAAAGGAGAGACGACAACCAGGGTGGCGCTTCCTACACTTGCCGAGCTCCGGAAAGCCAAATTTATCCGTATACTCCACTGAACACGTCGCCCAAGAAGGTGCTCATGGAGGTTAGGGATAAGAAAATTCTGAAGTGGCGCCCAAGCAAGATGCAGTTCACTCCAGAGAAAAGAGACAGATCAAAATATTATAGGTTTTATCGAGATCATGACCACGACACGACTGATTGCTTTAACCTCAAGGAGGAGATCGAGTCCCTCATTCAGAGGGGCTACCTACACGAGTTCATCGACAGGCGCGAGAAAGACTGACCAGCTCCTCGGCAAGACAAAGAGAGGAGCACAACAACAACGATCCGATTAGGGAGATTTGTACCATCTTCGGTGGACTAGCCGGTGGAGGAGATTCAAACTGAGCACGATGAGCTAATGCTCGGGGTGCAAAGATTACCGACCAAGTCCATCAGGTGGACCTCGCCAGCCGACTTAGGAAGGAGCCCAAGATAGAGTCATGCACGATTAACTTCACTGAGGAAGATCCCAGTGTCACGCCCTAAACTCGGAAACCAGGCTCACAAAATTCTCGATCGCAAATCTGGTGCCGACAACCTCCGTAGTACCTCATCTTGGCTCCAAGCACCCATACGCCAGATTCCGATCCTAGGATCTTATAAGGAGGATTTTTCAATGTATAGTTACCTTGTAAGAAACATAACCACAAGTTTATCCAAAACATAAAGGCAGCATCATTATCACATATCCACTAATATAAACATCTGAATACAGTGCTTAAAGGGAAATATACATATATCGAAAATCAAAGCTTCAAAAGACCTCTGCATGCTCCAAGCTCAACACTGCTGCAACCTAACGCCACCTGTATGCATATATCGTGCATAAGCTTATAGAAAGCTTAGAGGGTGGTGTAAGTGTGCGCTCAAGATAAGAGTAAAGTATGCAATATCAGAGCAATGCGAAAACATGTTGGTATGTCCATAAATGCCATCAGCCTTATCCAGGCTATGCGATGCAAAAACATAATAAGCCAATATCGCATACTGATGAAGCAATGTAGATCAGCTATACAATGCGGATACATAGTAAGCCAAGTATCATATACTGAGGATACAAATGCAATATACAAATCCTGACGAGTCCACGAATACCGTCAACCTCATCTAGGCCATATAAAATACAGAAGCATAGTAAACAAATGTTATATGCTGAGGATGTAATGCAATATGTGGTGCGAATGAAATGACCAAGCTGGAGTGTGAAGTCAGGATGATAGTACATAGTATCGTAAGCTATAGGGTCCATCACAAGGGTCTTCTATCCAAATCTGTCCCATACCTAAATTTAGATAGTTAGACTCAATGTGGTAAACTCCTGATCTCAGGTTAGTCACGTGCCCCAACCAAAACCCTGGCCATTGCGAAGGTACATATATTAATTAGTTGCGCACCACCAGCCCGAGTGGATAGTTAATGAATGAATGAATAAGTAAAATGTTGAGTATACAACTCTTGCTCAATAAGTCGACATATCAATACCGTACATCTCTAATATCATCACCGAGGTCTAGTACACTCAACGCCACCTGCCGCCCCATCAAGCGCACAACTGAGTAAGTGGAAGAGACCTCATTATCCGCCTGCAAGTAGTATATCAATGCCTACCCGGCTCATCGATAACGGACCCATTTATGATTTGGTCAGACTCAGCCTAACATCCCCTACTCCTTCAGGTGGGTAAGGCCACACTCCCTCCCAACCGACCATGACACAGTGGGAGACATGGCTTACTGGTATTCGGCACTCGGGCGCTCATGTATCCACGTCCTCTGGTACGTAGAGGGTTTAGGAACTTTCACCCAGAGATATCTATGACACCCCATGTAGAAAAAGATTTCTTGTGTCCCATCTGGCCATTCACGATATACCTGTGGAAGCTACGACCCTGATGTCGTTAGGGCATACGGTGGTAATATCATAAAATGCAAGATGCATGAGTCATACCATTCAGTCATGCATCAAACCTATGCGTATCGCGCGCTCATATGGGGCAACTCCGTCTCTCAAGGTTTCTCATAAACAATTAGCCCAATGGTACATGTTATGCTCAATCACTCTCATAACAAGCATGCGGATGATGCGTATGGGCATGTATCATGATGTAATACTATACATGTACTCACAATCGGTATCGATAATCGGCCTAATAAAGGGCCTAAGGGAATGTCACAATGTGGACATTTAACCATCATTGCCCATCAATGTAGACATTTAACCAACATTGCTCCCAATGAGTGACCCATATAGAGCCAAACGTATAGTGGGCCCATGGCCTCACACAAGGGCCTAATACACATCACTATGAGCCTCACTCATGGGCCGCACATACATCATAATGGGCCTCGACACATGGGTCATAAATACATCACATCGGGCCTCACTCATGGGCCGCATATACGTCACAATGGGCATCGGCACATGGGCCATAAATACATCACATTGGGCTTCATCATCTGGGCCTCATATACATTAAGTGGGCCGTATCAATGGGCTGCACCAATGGGCCTCATATACATCAAGTGGGCCGCATCAATGGGCCTCATATACATCAAGTGGGCCATATCAATGGGCTACACCAATGGGCCTCAATACATCAAGTGGGCCACATCAATGGGCCACACCAATGGGCCTCATATACATCAAGTGGGCCGCATCAATGGGCCGCACCAATGGACCTCATATACATCAAGTGGGTTGCATCAATAGGCCTCATATACATCAAGTGGGCCGCATCCACGGGCTGCACCAGTGGGCCTCATATACATCACAATGGGCCACATACCATGGGCCACACATACATCATATTGGGCCTCACTCATGAGCCACATAAACATTACATTGGGCCTCACTCATGGCCACATAAACATCACATTGGGCCTCGCCAAATGGGCCATAAGTACACCACGATGAGCCTTGCCGAATGGGCCATAAATACATCTCATTTAGGGCTAAGCCAATCAGTAAATGGGCCTGAAAACTGATGGACGGTAAGGATAAAACACACATATCATGGCGGGCCTCGAAATAATCTAGAAATAGGGTGGACAGTGTGGATACAAAACCACATCATGTGGGTCCCGCTATCCACGTGTGGACAGCATGGACAGACACACCATGCATCAGGCCCCACCGTCCCAAACCTCTGGACGACAGGGATGAAACACATATATAACGGTGGTCCCCACCATGCAGAGATGGACGGTGGATATAACACGTACATCAAAGGTGATTCCCACTATCGATGGATGGCGTGAATAAACACATACCTCTAATTAAACCTGTAGAACTTGCTGACGTCATTTACAGCAGCCATATGGCTGGGCTGTTGGCCCACCAGTAGATGGACAATCTGGATGCAAAACAGATGGACGACATTGATGAAACGCTGATGGCGTTGATCTAGAGCACATACATGCCAGGGTGGGGTCCACATAGATGGACAGTATGGCTGTAAATCACATACATCATGATCAGCCCACACAACACCATCCAGATGGACGGTGTGGATATAAAATACATACATCAAGGTGGGTCCCACCTGCCCACACGTATCACATGTGTGAGGTGGGCCCACCTCAAACAGATGAGCGGATTGAATATAAACACATACATTGAGGTGGAGTCCCACCGTCCTGGGAAGGACGATGAGGATATACAACTTATATCAAGGTGGGCTCTATGCAGCACCGTCCATTACTGGATGGTGTGAATGTAACGTACATAAGGTGGGCCCCACTCCACACGTGTGGGTGGGTCCCTCGCACCTACAAAACGGACGGGAGATGTTGGATCCACCCAGCCAACCCGACCAACTTGACGAGCCCGCTTGGGTTGGGAATTCCCAACTGAGCTTGGGTTAGGATTAAGGTATGGAAATCTTGGGTTGGGCTAGGGTTGAGCACCAACTTAATCCAACCCATCCAGCTTTTAGCCCTAAAAACGTCCATGCCATGTGTATAGTATAGGCATGGATTGGGTACTACTCCACAAAGACATAACTAGATATGGACGGACATGTCTAGGGTATAGTATATGTGGGAACCTAACAATTAGTGCATGGTGATAAAGGGACACTGAGATCACTATCTTCTTTCTCTACAATAGACCTTCAATCCATGTGTATAGAGGAATGCTCACATGCGCACCTTCTTACATGAGCACCCATGCACACCTTTGCCCATGTGTCATGGGCACATAATTTGAATGGTCCACATGATGCAGCACCCCTTGAAACTTTACTTAACCATAGCAAAGAGAAATGCAAATCAAGGGAGCAAATTTTTTCCTTTTGCCATGGCTCACCTGAATTTTGTACCGTGTTGAAAGTTAGGCTTGTGAGGTTTACAGGTGAGCACTCCTCTCTTTATATATATAGAATGGTATCTAATGTAATTATATAAGCAAAAGAATTAGGAAACTTTTTGAAAATAGTATAGGAAAAAAGTTCAACCATACCAAAATTTATATAAAAAAAAATTCATAAAAAAATGTAATTATTATGTAATTATTACCTATGACAGGGATTGCTCCCTTGGGATAAGCCTAATTCCATGCTATATTTGTAATACGGTGAAATTTACTCTTTGGTTTGATGTACATTGAATAGATATACCTACCATCATTTGAAACTATTGAGAATAACACGTGTTATATCCAAACCGTTCATCTGTTTTATAATCTCGTTTTATGTCATGGGCCTAAAAATGAGACAGATCCAAAACTTATGTGGCCCCAAAGAAGTTTTCAACAGTAGGTGTTGAATCCATGTTGCTTTCTATGGTGGGATCCACTTGAGCTTTAGATCTCCTTGATTTTTTGGCCCATGCTCTAAAATGATCTCGAAAAATGAGTGGACGGTGTGGATATAGCCCACACATCATGGTGGGACCTACACAACTTGCTAACATCGAGTGGAATTAGCACATGATAAAATGCAATTCCATCTAATCTAATTCCAAGCTTTTCCATTCTTCCCAAACGTTGAGTGGAATTGGCACGGACCAATTGCAATTCCATCCCTCCTAATCCGATCTAATACCATGCGCCAAACACCCCCTAAAGATAATAATGAGAGTGAAGTTTTGGACCAATAATTTTAGCCAGATAATGAAAGTGAAGTTTTGGACCAAAATATAATTTTAGCCTAGAGAATCATTTCTCTCTAGAAAAGTTTTAGACCAAAATATAATTTTAACCTATAGAATGGTCTCTCTCTTGAAAAACGTGAAAGGGAAATCAGCGTTACCAATTTCAACATTATAGTAACGTGTGAAGCAGATAACCTTTCATGAAATTACGACCTTCTAAAGCCTGAATGCGAGTTTGTGCTTTCCTCCCCATAGTTTGAACCTTCCGGCTCGATTTCATTCATTCTTATTTCTTAGTCCATTGTTTAGTCCTCTAACCATCTTACATCAAAGCCGATGTGATCCCACTACTAGCACTACAAGATTTATGGGATACAACGACAAATTGTAATGCAGAATTTTTTACTGTCCTTGTAAGATGACTATAATTTTATCCATGCACATGCATGACATGTGTGCCGAGTCTTTTTTAATAATATTTTTTTATTTCTTTTAGAGTCTACTGTCTTTTTTTTTTTTTTTTTTAACACATTGATCATACTGGCCTGATCATCAGTGCTACCGTACGTTCCTTTATATGCTGTTCATTTAACAACAGTAATTGTATTCTTACCATGTGATGGATGATCCACATTTCCAGTAGCACGGCAGTGGTCAGGTGTCCACATTACAGCTCAACTATGAATATGACCATTTAAATAGAGGGGCCTTTTTCCTACTACGTTACTTCTGGGGTACATTGGGACCACGATTTTAATTAACGGTCTGGATCGTCGTGCATATGTCCCATGGGTGCGCTTTCAGGATTTAGTCCTTTGTACGAAAATGCATGTTGCTGGGTCTCGCCTTTCTACCGAACATCGCGTCATGGCACGTTCCATGCATCTCTCTGTACAGGAAAAAAAACACTCAAATTATTCGGGAGGAACCATCTTGTGTATGTGTAATCCGCTCATTCCATGTCATATGCTTTTAAAAAAATCAGCTTGTTTAAAAACAAAAATGGCCACATACCAATGAAAAAATATAAAATTACACCTAAAACCTCTAACTTATGCATTTGGGCTCACCAGAATTTTGGATGACGCCAATTTTTGCTTGTTCCACCTGATGGTTCCCTATGGTGTCTCCTACATAAACTGAGGGATCTTGATGATTTTCAGCCCTAC